>VZRX01023108.1:35542-74485 GCA_013398075.1 Notiomystis cincta | reverse complement strand
GGGGGCGGCCGGCTCGGCCCTGCCCTGCCCTGCCCTGCCCTGCCCTGCCCGGTCGGGCAGCAGCCGCCCCCGCACGCAGCCCCGAGGGCTCCGGGCAGCGCCCCAGCTGCCGCGGCAAAGCTTCGGGCTGCGGGGGCAGCGGCAGCTGGGGCGGGTGCGTGTCCCCGGGGCTGTCCTGGCAGATGGAGCGTGTTTCCCGCGGGATCCGCACGGCAGGATACCGGGCCATGTCCCAGACAGCGATGTGCTGTAGCAGGACGTCCTGCACAGCAGGAACCTGCGCAGCCATGTCCCACCCTGCAGGGCTCCCACAGGCGTGACGCTCGTAGTGATGCCCTGCGCAGGGATGTCCCGCACACCGTGACCCACACTGCCATGTCCCACACACAGTGATGACCTTCAATGTCCTCCCAGGGCAGTGTCTCCCCTGTACAGCGGAGGCTCACATCACAGTGACCCACAAAGCTGTCCCAGAGCATCCCCAGCCATCTCCACACAGCCCCATGGGTGGGAACAACCTGGTGCCACTAGCCCTGGTTTATCGGTACAGGCACTTTCTCTTTTCAGGGCATGTCCCACACAGCATTCTCATTTTCTCTCTCCTTTTTTTTTTTTTTTTAATCTTTCTCCAGAACAAACAAAGGAATCTGTACTTGCAGGTGCACAAGAAAAGCGAGGTGGATTCCCAAGTAACTTCTTAGTAACAAAAGGTTTGGATTCTGGTTCTCAGTTCACTTCAGTGCTAAGAGGTTTTCAGGATTAATGGAACCTGATAATTTTAGCCAAAAGTCAAATCCCAAAAGCAAGTAGTGAGGTGACTGCAAAAATATGTTAGCTTTGCACACTTCAGTTTGCAGATAGCTACTAAAGCAAGAGACATCTGGGCTCCCAAAGCTGCCCACGAGGGGAGGTAACAGTTTATTATATTATCTACTACATGTGGGTACTTGGACCCCCTGAGACAGCTCGGGCCAGACAGAGTTTAATTTCTTCTAGCAATCAAACATTTCTGTTAAAATGTTGTCTAAATCCCTGAGGACTGGGTCTGCACTGTTATCCAGTGTGCCACTAATGAACATACTGGCATTTTGCCAGCCTAAAACTTGAACCCCCTGAATAGCAAATGTTGGGGAAGTTCCTGTGGTGGGTGAGAGGAGAACAAGACTTGCAGCTTGCCTTGGTAAAAGCAGTGTGAGAGAAGGAATGTCTCTTTATGTTTTCCTTCCCTTTATTGTATTCCTGTACTCCACCTGAAGGGCAAAATATTAGCAAATAGTAGTAGAAACTACCTTTGTAGGTGGATAAATCGTGTGCAGATGATTTATGCTGAAAGGATAAGTCAATAAAACCTGGATGAGTCCAGAACAGGTCAAAGAGGGGCTTTCTCTTAGTGGATATGTTTATAGAAAAAACAAGAAAATATGTCTGCAATAGTCTAGTAAATGAAAACAGAATACAAATGAAAAACGTTATAATTTCTTCTAGACATAGTAAAGCAGATTCTTCAGAGCAACCAGGAAAAAAAAAGAATCTTAATTAAAGGAGAGAACAAGCTCACCCCGTTTGTTTCAGCAAATACTTTGGTTTTTTCTTTTAGTTTAGTTCCTTTCTCTTAGGAGTAGCACTAGGTAACTAAAAAGGACAAAGAAACACAGTGATGTGTTCTCGGGCAGTGATTCAGCATTGAAACCCCTACAGGCAGTTCCAGCAAAACAGGCAGAGGTTTCTTTCCAGTCTGACATGAGATGGTCCACAGAAAGTAGGTGTTGTGCAGTACCTGCTGCTGGTTATCTTTTTGTCCTGCAAATAACTTCACAAGAAAAGCAGAGATTTAAAATGCATGTGTAGGTAAGCTTAGGGATTGTGCAGAGTCCTTGCTCTTTCTTGTGAGCCACAGAGGAGCATTGCTTGGAGCAGAGTTCATCAGGCATCTGTTCCACATGTGCACTTCGTGCCAAAATACTTCTTAATCCCAGAGGTGAGGAGAAATCTAAGGACTGCATTGTAGTCTTCTCAAAAACAGGTGTTGCTGTTGGCTCTGAGATGTTGAAGACCATGGTTGACCTCAGGATGTCGGCCATTTTTTTCTCCATTTCTGCCCTGTTTTGTCTTTGGAAACTCTAAACTCAGATTCCCAAATTAAAACGTGTAACTGCAGTATTATATGGTAAGAGGGGAAAAGAAACCAAAACTGTGAAAAATTTTTTTCAACTAATTTTTCAAACATGGATACGGGTCAAATGAGTCTTATTCCATTGTTTTATTTCCAACCCAAGTGTCTTCACATGGAGTTCTCCCTGGTTTAAAATACCACAAAGACAAAACTGAGCCAAGTGTGGTCCAACAGTAAATCAGAGTGAGAACTGGTCTCTGTTATTTTCCATGCTTACCAGCATTATTATTTAACATGGTTGCTTATGCTTTCTCTACGTAAAGAATGTAAAGCAGAGCCAAGCTTTTACTCCCCATCCATTCCTGTGGCACACATCTACCCACAATACCAGGTAAAAGACTGAAAACCCCTGCAAATAGGAAAAGCTTCAGACTGTGTCCAGAATACATGTTTGATAGTAAAATACCTTTCTTATTTTTCAAGTTGAATTTATAGCTGCAGTGATTCTGAGTACCTGATGTAAGGCCTATTCAACTCAACTTCAAAGTCTTTTTTCAAATATATTATCTGTCAGCCAGCAGCATTCCACATGCCCACACCTCCTCACTAGCAAACTCTCTGGAAGGTCCAAACTTGCACAAATAGAGCTAATTTTTCTTTGCTGCTAGGAGGTTAATACAATGGCATCAAACCAAGCAGACTTCAAAAATCCCACAGGGCATTTCTTTTTCTTTCAGACTCATGTTTGCACACAGCTTTATTTATTTGAGAGAAATACCCTTCTGAAAGCAACTTGCCTGCATTTTGCATTGAGACAGCATGGTGACTGATGTGACTACAAAGGCCACAGGCTGTCTCTATCCTGATACACAGGGCCACACTTCCCGAGAGCCCCAGAGTCAGCTACAACTTGATTTGTCCTATGAGGCCCTTGTTCCCATTGTCCTGAAAAAGTAGACTTTCTTCTGATAAGAAATAATCCCTGCTGAGGTGGATAACCAAATCGTGGTGTTTGCTAGTGTAGCTGACAGCTTAAAGCAATAGCAACATTTTGTATGTAAGAGAAATGAGGAGTATTTTGTGTTTGCTAATGATCAACCAGTATAGAAACACAGTAGAGGATACATAAAAGAGGGTTTCTATAGTTTCATGGCCCATGATGTTCTACAGAAAGTATGATGCTGTTTCAATGACTAGCTTGAGCTGTTCTGCATTGAATCACTCATAAGAGAGCAGGCTGAATACCTGGCTGTATTTGAGGGAGGTCATTTGCTGTGCATCCACTTTTCCTTGGCAGCCCTGTCAGGCACAGGCCTGTCACGGGTCATGGGGGATGCATTGGCTCTCTGTGTTTCAGTTACAACCATTGATTTTGGTTGGGGTTGGTAATGATGCACAAAATTGCTTGAATTGGAGAGGTTAATGGAAATATAGAACTATCTATCAGGATTTTTTTAGCTGATTTTAAAAGGCCTTCATCCCCCCTGTAAGCTATTGAAGAAATGTCTAAGTAGTTCAGTGAATACAGAGCTGCTGTCGAGCTTCCATGCAGAAAAAGTCGGGCAAATCCATATGTCCAGCCTAAGCATATCAGGACTGGAAGGAATCCTTGTCCTGTCTTTCCCCCTGATTTTCTCAGTTTCAGATTTAGGGAGCTGAAATGAAGCAGAGCACCTGAGTTAGCAAGAGGAAGGGGAGGTAACCCAGGGCAGAATGGGCAAAAGGCTGCAGGACTCTCTCCACCAGCAGCAATTAAAGATGACACTGGCTCAGCTGGTGCACATGGTAGAACATTCCCCTTGCTCTACTATGCTACAACTACATCTCCTGTCTCAATTAACAGCCTCTGGATTATGGAATAATAATGTTGCATTAATAACTACATTTTCCCATGTTAGTTTTTATTTCATCTTAATTTTAAATGCTGTATCATCTATAAGTGTTACTGATGTCATTCCAATTTTCATTTGTCTTAGTAGTTTTGAGAACAGTATTCCCCCAGGGGTCACTCACAAGGGAACATGCTGAGTACCTGGCTGTATTTGAAGAACCAGTGATGTGTTTTTTACCTTGTGATCCTGGAAAGTCAGCCTGTTATTCAGACATTCTGTTCTGGTTCTTCAGGCCAAATAGGGCACTCGTGCTTTCAAAGGCCTTGCTGAGATGTGAAGGCATCTATTCATGATGTGTGAGGGACACAGTCCACCTGACTCCTGTTTGTTAGCTATCTTCCTGCAGGGTTTACCAGGTAGTTTTACATTGTGAAGACACATGATCAGCCAGAGTAAGAGAGGGTGGCAGTTTAACACTTTCTGAAACAGAACTGCCTCTTACAAAACAAGCATCCCACGATGTTATCCCACTTTCCTGTTTCCCCTGCTTCGGGGTTATTTTCTTTAGTATTTACAGATCTCCTCTTTTCTGCAATCATGACTAAATCAATTACTTTCCTTCCTGATGCAGGAGTTGTTATTACCGTTTTAAAGATAGGATAAAAAGATACTGAGAGATTGGGGCACATATCCAGCAAAACACTTAAGCACTTGCATAACCCAAGGCACATAATAACACCACCATAGGACTGCTC
The DNA here is from genome assembly GCA_013398075.1 of Notiomystis cincta. NCBI lineage: Eukaryota > Metazoa > Chordata > Aves > Passeriformes > Notiomystidae > Notiomystis > Notiomystis cincta. The sequence continues at coordinate 69,785 of VZRX01023108.1, read as the reverse complement.
CTTGTTCCAAGTTGTGCAATCTCGAGGATTTGCTGAACTGGGGCCTCCCGGTGAGCCGGAGGGCTCCGAGCTCCGCTCCCTCCCTCTGAGCTGTGTGCTGCAGCCTCTCCAGGCACTACCTCTGAGCAGCCACGGTATTCTGACAGATCCAGGGCAAACATTAGCCCTGATCTGGCCCAGTCAGCTCCTTTTTTGTCAGCATATAACGCCAAAGAGATGAATAGCTCATCCTCAAATTCACTATTAAAATTCACGCAAAAAAAGTGGCTATTTATTTCTCTTTAAATCCATTTCAGATTTTCCCTGCTGTTTTAAATTGTAATCAGTATTAGCATAGCCCAAAATTCAGTTTCTTTCTTTCTCTGTTATCACATCCAGTAGCAAAGATTCTTGGAGTTATTGGATGATTTTGATGATGGTGCATTCTGCAGAGAAGAATGCAGCTCCCCCTCCTGAGCTGATGAGCATGCTCTGCCAGCAGGAATAAACAAAAGTTTCTGTCAATGAGGAAAGCAGGAATAACTGTGAGTTTAAGAAATTAGGGCACTGAACTGTTGAAAGAAAGAGTAATTTTTTTTCTTATCATAATCCCACTTTTGAGAACCTCTGCCAATCTTTCCACTGGACTGATGAAAAGATGGATTCTGCTGACTTGAATAATTTGAAAGTAAATGATGATTCTGGTGTACACTGGTTGGCAGAGGGAACTGTTTATATAATTCTGGGCTTGCTAATAACCCTCTTCATTGCTAGAAATGGTGCCAGGAAAGCTGCTGGCTATGTAAAAATGCTCTCCCATTTCCTTGCCTTTATTGTTTTCTGTCACAGCTTGTTTTTTTTTAATTAGTACATGAACTATTTTTAGTGTCTGGAGACAAAAATGTATTGTTCAGACTAAAATGAGGCCAGGTACCATGAAAATATTTTCAGGGAAAAATATTTGGAGCCACTTTATCTTTGGCTGTGTGCAGTGAAAGTTTGCCTGCTTAGTCCAATTAGTTACAGCCATGTCACTTCACATAAGTGAATGTAGTTGTGTCAGTGTACAGGGCAGATTTTGGCTCTCATGCTGCAGAGGAATACTCTAAACCACACACAGCTAGAATCTGTAGCATACAAATTTTCCATACAAATTCCATGCATATCTTGTTGAGCTAATCAAACTTTTCAGTCAGATGATGACATAGGCAAATGTGACTTTTGATAAGGCACCTCTTTGTAACTCATCTAATCATCTCTAAGAGATCTTTAAGTCCCTGCACTTTAAGGCAGATTAGCTGCTCTGAGTTCTAGCCATGTGTGTACACACACCTGTGTGCACCATGCAGGTAAAGCTGCTGCGAAATTTTGTGGCCCACTAATCCAGCCTGGAAGAAATAGAAAAAACTCTTCCACATGCAACAGTCTCAGCTGAGAGGAAAGATGTGAAGCCCAGCCATATTAGATCCCTGCAGAATTTCAAATTAAGCTGAGTCTTGACCTTTGTGGTTGCCCAAAGCCCAGTCCCACACTAGTCAACCATTAAATTCCTCTAATGCAATGAGGGCTCCATTACCAGATGAGAGTTTATGTGTGTGGAAGTGTTATCCATAATGGGAATCTGAGGAGAAATCCACAAGGAATTAAGAGTTTGTCCAAAGAACCAAGTGGCTTCCAGTACTCTGCATTCTTTGATTTTTGCCTAATTAAAAAGAAGCATATGTATTTACCAAAAAGACCCACAAAATCTACCAGAATAAGTCACCCCAGCCTACACACTTGCACTTCTTAAAAAGACAACTATTACCTGTGTTGTCAAACACACCTGTGAAAGTTTATCCAACACCAGGGTGACCAGAAAAGTAAGACATGTCAAATTTAAAATCTGTCTTAGCTGCATATATGAAATGGATCCTGATAGTATTTTCACTAAAAGAAACTAAGTGTTTCCAAAAGAGAGGAAAAAATGTTATCTCCAGTCATCTGTCATCAGTGCAATGCAGGCTTTTAACACTTCACCAGAAAATTCCCTTGCAGAGACAGATGACTTGCAGTTAAAGTATCTCTACTTTAAAGTAGCAGGCATTTTCAACATTTTTCGAGTTGAGTCTCTAAAATTTTCCATTAGATGCACTGACCTCTGTAGAAAGAGCTTTAATTTAGAGACCAGAAATAATGGAGAAGTCACCAGACCCTACAATAATCCCAATAGTTGTGTTTTTATATGTGTTTTCAGCCTCCCATCCCTGGATCCTGCCAGCAGCAAACCAAACCTGCTGTAATACACTGTGATACACTTCAGCCAAAATGGGACAGGGCTGCATAGAGAGAGAAGAAAGGCTGAGGGGATGAGCCTCAGAGCTTGGCTTGGCTGCAGGATCTGCTTTAGATCCACCATAGCCAACTCTGGTCTTTCAATACCACAGGACTGGAGTACCCTTTTCTACCTACAAGTACCAGAGCCAGGACCTGGAGGTCTTCAGGGGATGTGTAGCTGCCTCAGCAGGAGAGAGAAGTTCAGAAATAATGCATTTAGTCCAATTGTTACTACTTTTTTCCTTGTGTTCAAACCTGTCTTGATAGCAATAGCCTTTGACTAAACTGCCACAGAACCACAGTAGGGTGCATGTGGTAAAAAATGAGCCTCATCAGCCAAAAAACCAGTTAACCTTGCAGACTTGCATTAAGAGGAGGATCTAGTCTAGGAAGATTACCACCGACACCTTCAAGGCTTCTTTCAGGAAATTCCCTGCAGGTGTCCTTGGGACTGCATCACCCACCAAACTCCCTCCTACCACCCTCTCCCCTTGGCTGCTTCTGCCTGTGCTGTGTCCAGGCATTGCCCCAACAGCCCTGGGCACTGGCTGCCCTTGCAGCACCTGATGGGTTTGTGATGTGGGCAGTTCAGCTGGAGGCAGCCAGCTGGCTTGGGAAGAAATTTCTGCAGAGAGCCTGAATGACTTTTCAGCTGGGACACTCCCACCTCCTTTGAAGGTCCTTGCAGAGGTAAGTGGCAACTCCTGGACTCACAGGGGAATGCACATGAAGGGCCTGAGAGTGGATTAGTGTTTTCTTAGCACTTACCTCACTGAGAGGACTGTTCTGTGCTTCCTTCTTTTGGGCCACGTCCTTATTTATAGAAACACTAACCTGGAGTGCAGGCAGGGGCAGTGATCACAGAATCAAAATCCCTCCTGCCGCAATGTAAATATTCTTGAGTGCTTTGAAGTTCCACTTACAAAACCCTGTGCATTGTTTTAAAGAGAAGTGATATAAGATTTAAATAAGAGGTCAATCCCAAGTCTCAGCTGGTAACACTCCATGTAACTTACATGGAAATATATTATTTTACATGGAGATCTGCCTTTTCGTGTTTTGCCTAATTCACGTGCTCAGAAATTTTGGGAGTGCTCTGAACTTCACAAAATAGCCTTGAATTTATCTGGATTTCTCCTGATGTGTAATACCTGCATGTCTTCTCTCTTTTTCAAAAGGCTTTTTCAAATTAAAGTGATTTGGAGGAGCCTTCTTCCCAAATGGCAGTAGGAAGACGTGAGGGATTGAAAGTGCCAACTGGGGACAAAGAGAGAGAAATTATTTTTTGCTGCTGAGGTATTGAATTTGGCCCCAGTTCAAACTCTGAACTCGGGATGGGTTCATGTATTTTTGTTCTTACTTCAGTAATAGCAGCACCAAGCCTGGACTGGTGTAGATGCAGCCTGGGTACATCTTTGTCATCTAAAATGGAGATTACCTAGAGTGTACAGAAGGTTCATAAAATATTGAACAGTGCTAAAGAGCACAGTTTTTGTAGCCTGACTCCAAGTCTCCACAAGACAAATTTACTATTGTGCCATTTAAAAAACTTTTATTCTTTATATCACACGCCAGCAGGTTGCAATTTGGATGCAAACACGTGACAATTGGCTTCCTTCAAGGATACTTCAGATGGATTCTAAGATAGTAGTAACTGATTCCTAGACTCTCTCTGCTTAGGAGGAGAGTCTAGGACTTAGTTACTACCACAGCATAGTTGGAAGAAGACAGAGTTGATAGATGTGGCTGTGCTTACATTCTGTGGGGGTGAATGTAAGGGCAGAGGGAGCACTGAACTCAAGAGGAGTCAGCTCAGCTTTGCCTGTAGCAGATGAAGCAGAACAGCCATCTCACCTGCCAGCACCTACAAGTGCAAGGGATTTTCCCACCTGGGAAACCCCCTTATCCATGGCCCTGAATTTATCTCAGTATCCCTGAGTTTAAAGGTACATATTATACGTGTAACTGAGTAATATATGAAAGGGTTATTCATTTTAGGGCTACCTTGTGTCTTGATTTGTTTGTGTCTTTCTCTTAAATGTCTAATTTTGCTATCTAGCTTGAATATGTCAGTACTTCAGTTGTATTTCTGTCTCTCCCTGGATTCCAATGTTGGCTTAGCTACAAAGCAGAGGTCTCCAGGGCAGAGGATGCCTCTCTGTCTGAAACATGTTTATCAATTCTTTGTACAATTATCTGTGCATTAATTTGATTGTAGACCAGCAGACCATGTCTACAAATTTGGTGTTGACATTTTTTACATTGTTTTTGGGTTCAGCTAGAGATATATCCATGGAGAGCAAAACTAGATATACTGCACTTAGTGCACAGAGAAGCTTATATCTCAGAAAGGAGAGCAATTTCTTTTCTCAAGGGAAATTCCAGCTTCATCCACCACTCATGAAACTGACAGAACTGTATTCCTGCTGACTGAATGTATATCAGTGCAGAATAGGCCACCAGCAATCTGATAGTGAATTTAAATTAAATTGAAGAATTCAAATTTATAAGCTTTTATACACTTAAACTTCATTAGCTCCCATGAGAATATATTGTAGATACTCTGTGCTGTGACTTTCAAAGATCCTGAACACCTACATTAACCAGGCTACCAATTCATAACTAATATTTCTGGCAAAAAACATCAGTTTTGGAGAGATCTTTTTGTTCATCCAAAACAATTGAAAATACTGCAATCACTCATATGGGAAAAAAAGAAAGCCCTACACCTATTTTGAATGCCTTCAGATTTGCAGCATTAAGGAAAATGTTTGACTGCACCAAGTGTTTAATCTACAAAGAGATTACAGCTATCTTCACAGCATGCACACATCATTAATGCTGATGGGAACTGCACCTCCAAGACTCACCCTAAAATGCTGGCTGTAAATTGCATCCCAGTAGGATAATTAAAAGTCTGGTAGAAATGCAGCAAGTTCCAACAAACATTTTCTCTCAGGCTAAGTGATCAGAGTATTTGGAATTGAAAAAAATAATCATCAGTTTGCCTGAGAAAGGTGGTGCATCAGTTTTACAAACAAGATCACACAATGGCTTTTTCCAACTTGGGTATAATTTTAGTTTATAAATTTTGTTCTATGTTTCTTACCCTACTTGTTTTTTCCTTCATTTCTGTAATCCTGCTTGGCCTGAAGTTCAACAATGGGCTGTGTTTGCAATCATTACTGTACCAATTCTCTTTTCTGTTTCTCCCATGCTAACTCCTGGGAAAGATTATCAAAACTGTTAGCAGAATTACATCTTTTTTTCTCTCTTATTTATGTTTGCTCAAGCTTAACAGAAAACCATGTTTCATGACTGGATGCAATTTCTGGAATAGAGTATGTCTTCTGCCAAAATTAACTATCATCTAAAATTATAGAGGCATCAGCTGATAAGTACAAAACCAATCTGTCTCATTTTCTTATTCTGCAAAGATTGATGATGAAGGTAAAGCTAGGAATGAAATCCAAATAATCATTTATTACCCCATGAGGTCCAAATTACACTGTCAGAAGGAAATAGCCTGGAGCCTCTAGACTGCTTGTAACATCCCATATGTTATCCAATTTTGAGATGATAGTGTTTGCCCATGGGGACAAGTAAACTGTGGGAATAGTTTTCCTAATCCACAGAGGTTTCAAAGTTTCTAGGAAGCATTGTAGGTCTTGACACATTTTCAGTTGATCTAAGATGTTCACACAGAGGCTCAGAGCTTATCCAGTAACCCTTGAATCTCCATCACTGACATCAAGAGACTTCAGACTTAGGCTCCACCATTGCCTTTTCTTGGCCTCAGAGAAAAAAACCTCCCAGCACACTCCTGTGTGTACATGTTTAAATATGTGCATGAGTGCTTTAGCACAGGATACAAAATGCTTCAAACAAAATGGGATTTGATTGGTTATGGGGAAAAGAAAATCAGTTTGGAACTTTGGAAGTTCTGATTGTGCTGCAAAACACAAGGCCTCAAGCAAATTTTGCTGCAGTTTTTCTAGACATAAAATCTCAATTTCTTAAAATGGATATTTTCAACAAGCATTTCTGCAAACTTTTAAAGGAAAAAACCATGTTTCTTCATTGTGTTGCTTAGTTTCTTGACCTCCTTACAAATCAATTCACATTCTCTTTGGAACTTTCTTGATAAAACAAGTGGTGAGCACTTTTCTGAAACAGATGTTTGTTTGTTTACAGAATAGGACTTACTGTACACAAAAAGAAGCTTAATAATTTGTAGTGGTCTATTGAAATCAACAGGCACGCAGTGAGGAATTGAAAAAAAATTTACACAAGTGGTGTTCAACTTCTTTATAAATCATCAGATTCAAAAGTGCAACTCCAATATTGCCCTGCACAGCTCAGTTAAAGCAGTGGGATTAAACTGATCCCCTGAATGAGTAATATATGGCTCTATGGAGGACACAGAAAAAACATAGCACAAGGCAATTCCAACTTCTGGTTGTGCCCTAAGGCAAGGACACAGCGTGTTTGTTATAGGACTGAATTATTATTGCTGGTAAAAATGAAGCTGCCAACTAGCAGAGAACCTCAGGTCCACAGTGCTGCTACTGCAGTACAGTGTCAGGGGTGGATCTCTGCAACAGCTGATGCAGTGTTGGAGAGGCTGAGGAGCCTAAAGTCTGACTAAAAAGGAAATGATGCAGCTCCCTGGAGTGATTTGTCAAGCCTCATCACACCTACAGGATTTGTGTGCCAGGGAGAATATTGTAAATGGCCTTTTTCTGTCAGTCAGTCCAAGTAAACAGGGGTTTTATAAACATTGCAACTGTCTGTGCAAATGCTTTACACAGCCTTCGTGTTGGTGTGAGCTACAGAAAAGTCTGCTGACCATTTTGACCTCAAGGTGAAGTGACCTCCAAAAGACCTTCACCTCTACAAGAATGCAGGCACAAACTAACAGCATTGTTCTCTTACCCATGGACCCAGACATCATCCTCCAGCTCTGCACAGCACTAGTGCTCCCACTGCTACCACCCAGCAAATGAGTGACCCAAATGAGCTCACAGCCCTGGGAGGCACCTTCTCCGTGTCTCTGGTGCCACCTGCCCCCCCAGCATCCTGCCCAGCACACGTGGTGCTCCTCTTCTTCAGCTCTAATGCTTCATGCAATCCCTTCTCTTTCTGGACTGCATCTCTGGGGAAGGACAGACACATTCTTCACAGTTAGAGTGGTGAAACACTGGAAGTGATCGTCCGAAGAGGCTGTGGTGTCACCACCATCTTTGGAGAAACACAAAATTAGTTTGGACAAGACCTCAGGCAACCTGATACAACTTTGAAGTTGGCCATGGTTTGGGCTAGATGATTTCTGGATGTCCTGTTAGACTAGTATCACTTTATAATTTTAAATACAGCTCTCTTCTTAATCCAATTAATGCAACATGTCTGTAGTGAAAGGAGTTGAGGAGTATCCCTTTCACAGCTTGTGAAGCATCTAGTGACCTTGACTGTATTCTCAGTCAAAAGAATGGTGTTTACATGTTGCTTGACTTGTCCAGTACACACTGAGGGTTTACAGAGAGTAAGTGGAGAGATTCAGACTTCACCCACAGTGCTCCTTTGGACAGCACACTCTGTGAAGAGAAACAGGCAAAGCAGGGAGACAGGAACCTGCTATACAGTGAAAAAGGACAGAAATTGCAGGTACACCCTATTTCCTTTCCATGGCTTCTAGGTAAGTATTATGTTAGCAAAGGATTTGTTAGAAGGGATTTTAATTGCTCAGTTGTTATCAAGTGTATGATTTCTTTCATACCACAGTTGTTTCCCCTCAGTACCTCTGAACTGCAGTGTATTTGATTGCTCACATCAAACAGTTGTAAATCTGGGCTTGACAAGTCACTCACAGTATACAGTTAACTTTGACTTCACTGCACCCATTTTGTTCCTTTACAGTGCCAAAGTAAAAGACACAGCACTACTCATTAGGCATTTTCTTGCCCTAAGAGATCAGTACCCTCATGTTTTCCACCAAAGAGTGTCATCCTATATTGTAGAATTTTCTTCATCCTTAATTTTTCAAGGACTGATTTTTCTTTTGTTTGGTCTTAAGCAACACAGTGGGGAATTTTCTCTGGGACATGGAAATTCTTAAAATAATGGCTTAAGATTTTCAGTGAAATGTATTCAACTCCCTGCTACAGTAAGTAACAAAACTATGTGTTAGTAGCTATTTCAGCCTATTGTTCTGATTCCTAATAGAAATCATGTCTTTAGCATAAAATTAATTTGATTTAGGCAGCGAGAAATAATGCAAAAAGTAAACAATCACCTAAAATCTCGTAGATGTAAATGGAAATTTGAAGTTCTGCACTCTGGTAGTATGCAAACAACTTTTTATTAGGATTACATTACTTTTTACTACAGTAGTACAAAATAGTCATAAGGAAGAAAAATTAATCCAACTCTTGGGCTTTCTGCTTAGCACATGGTAGAGTGATTTACACCTCCAGAAAGCAGACAGAGCACCCTACCAATGAAGAAATATCAGTTCACCTGCCCTGGTTCTGAAGCCCAGTTTGCACAGGTTGAAAGGGTTTCCTAACGTGGAGAAAAGGCAGCACAGTTAGAATGAGACAGACCTTGTTACCCTGAACAAACTCCTAATGTAGAGGTGCACTTTAAAGAATAGCTTGAGATTTTTCCATGACCATGGTTCTGTGGAAAGGATAGTCCTGCCCTGCCTTTCCAGTGCCACTGCTGCCCCCATGTCTGCTATTTGGGATGAACAGAGAGCCAAGTCAGCTTATTGATTCAGCTAAATGTTAACTTTTTTTCTTTTTCCATGGTTATTTCCAGGCAGCTGTGCAAGCAGATCCAACAGTTCTGAGATTGCATAATAGCCAGTGCTAATGAGAAAGTCGTGGTAGGCACAGAACTGAAGCACAGATGATTGCACAGGCATTTTTGATGGCAACAAGGCCTTGAACTGGATTAAGAAGCCACCTTTAAAAAGCATGTTGTGATGCTGAATATGACTGGGCACTAGCATTGCCATAAAGTTTTAAAGATAATGAGTATACAGCTTTATATGCTATTCATCATGGTGACATATTTACCCTTAAACTTACACTATTATGCCCCTCACCCAAAGAACTCACTTCAACTTCTATTAAATATTTAATGTAGCTTGATAAATTCAGCTTTTGTTAAAAATAAACAGAAGCACAGTATTCAGTATAAGTTTTCAATATTTCACAGCAAAGCCAGTAGCAGAAATTCATATTGGTAAGGAGGAAATAAAAAAATTATCTGTCTCTGCCTGCCAGCTTCTAGAGAGCTACAGGCTTACCAAGCCAAAGAATATCCCAATTTCAATTTGGTAGCAGAGTACCCTCTCTTCCCTTGAAGGACTCCTTAAGTGAGCAAACTATTTCACCACTGGAGTCAGTGAGAGCTGATTTTGCAATTTGAACTGGAACCGTGTGCAGACCTTTTACAAGATGCTTGTCTTTCATTTCAGGGAAAAAGCTGACTGGGCAAGACTATTTCCTGCTGGTTTATCACTTTTTGCACCAGAAGTATGGTTTTGGCATTTTTCCTTTCAGCTTCAATGGAAATGAAGAACAAGCTTGATTGAGCTGTTGCCAGCTCTCACAATTTCATCACAAGTCTCACTACTTACGTGTTTTCTTAAAGCCTCAAGATTCTGGCTGAAAGAAAACTAAAACTTTTCTATTTCATGGGACTCTCTCCTTGCATTCAAAGCAAAGCTTCTGTCTTTTTTACTTGCAGACAAAGTATGAAGAATGTGAGACAATTATAGTTTCAGGGCTGAAAAGTCCCAAGTCAGCTATGAATAACCTACTTTTCTTTTTCTTCTTCATGACTTTTACACCATTTAACAGCTATGGGGATTATATTCTTGTTTTCTTTAAGTTTGCAGTTGGCAGCACTGCAAATGTAGCAGGAAAAACATAAGCATCTTTTATCACTTCTCAGTGCAACCTCTCAAATTGAAAAAAGTAGGACTGGGACTTACAGTGTTGACTCCAAGCTAATAAAAATGAAAGGAAATGGTCCAGATGAATGAAATTGGTTTTCTGTCAAGGGAAACATGATGTTTAAGTAATACCCAAGTTGTTGATATTTTTAGTTTATTTCAGTTCAATATTCTTTTTAACACCAGATCATCAAGGTTGGTAATCTATAAATACTACAAAGAGGTATTTTGAAACTGCTAGCTTTCCAAAAATGAAATGTTGCTGTTTATTCTGGCAAAGAGACTTCATATGATAGCAACATTTCCATATTCAGTGAATCATCTGGGAATATCGTATGTAACAATGCATATAAATAAAAGAGAATCCTATCCTACCTGTGGCAAACTTAGTCACTGAAATATTAATGCTGGGGGAAAATCCTCAGAAATTTTATTTTTTTATTATTTTAGATTTGTTTATTATTTTATCAATGTACAGTTCACAGGCTCCTCAGTATTTGGGTTTTAACAACTGAATCATGTACAAAACAGGCATAAGCACAAGCCAAAAGTAAAAAAACAATATTTTGAACATTCTCCACTGTTATTTCCCCCACCAATTTCACCTGTTTATAGAGTGACCCACAGCCTGGCAAAGAATAAAGGTTTCCTGTCTTTAAGTATTTCCCATAATTTATGCAGCACAAAAATCCAAGGAGCATTTTGTTTACCCAGTAAGTGGATAAACTGTTGTTGGAGCATTTTACATGGCCATCATGAGACGGTTTTTTGCTGCCACTTAATTTATACTAAATGAACACAAAAATAAGTTAATGACACAATTATGCAACCAAGCTAAAACTTACTAATCAAATGCAAATTATTTTAATTTCTACAAAGTAAAAATTGCTACAAAAAGCAGTTCATCATTCTGTATTATTTAATTCAGTGTCTTTAACTCAGTCAGAAATATGAAACTCAACACACACAGTATCAGCCCAAAAGCAAATGAAACAGAAGATGTCCATTTAAATGAAAACCTGACAATTGTGATTCTGTTGTGATTTCAAATTTGTGGCATTTAAAAATCAAGAATTGAAAATGTGGGTCACTCAGGCTTGACTCCTCTTGCTTTGTTGTGCCATAGTTTGGATCTATAAAAAAAGATTTTTCCAGGGGAACAAAATGGCTTAGTTCTCTCAAACAGAAAATGACACACCTGAGAGAGGCAGTTTTGTCCTCTCCATGGTCCCAGCAGCTGCTTTTGCTTCCTGCATTGTCCCCACCTCTGCACCACCCCAAAATGTGTTGAAATTGCAGCAGCAAGTCCTGATCCCACTGCCCAAGCCCACTGATAAGAACCCACATGCACTGGTCACCCACCATGTTGAAAGGATCATCTCCACTGGAAATCAGGGGTTATGGAAATCTTGGTCCACTGGCCAAGCTGGATTTCTGTCCCTCCCTTGATAAGAGACCTCCCTCTCTACCCTACCTTTGCCCCTCTTCCCCCCTTTTCCTTTGGCCACACACAAGTGGAGAGGTACAGGAGCGTGACTGGATATTTTGTGTGAGAGAAAGACTTCTAGGGAAGGTGGGAGATGAAGAAAGAAACCTTGTGCCTGTAGTTTCTCAAGAAATATTTTCTCAGTTGCAGGGTCTGAAACCTCTTCTTGCACCTACTGCCACTAAAGTTTCATTAGGTCCACCAGCCCCAGAAACATCATGGATCTGCTTCAGCATTCCAGCTCTACCTTCCTCCCTCAAGACAGTGTTTCAGAACACGTTCTATTCCCTTTAGCTTTTTATAGTTTTCTTAGAGGCAATAAACTGAATTGGATTTCCTTCTGCAGGACAATCAATCAAATCTGCATTTTTAAGCACTCTGGAGCTTGCAGAACTGGAACATGTAGAACAAAACCCGCCTTGCTTTCCTGGGAGGTCAATATCTCTTGTTTCCACAGGTTGGACACATCTCTGAGGTGAATGGGATTTGTGCCCTGTCCTGCTGGGTGTGCAATATCATTCAGTCCAACACAGCCTGTACTTTACTTTTATTGAGGATCTGAATGGGATTCATATAAATAAACTATATTTCATTTAACCTTCTTGGAACAGGTGCTCATGAAAGAGTAGAGGTTTTCATAACATTTACTCAAAATATTTATTTAAACTTTGGTGGCCTTCAGCACATACAGTTTTACTGTTAACATTTCACAGACATTATCTGTAGATCAGTGTCGCGGTTTGGACAGGTGTTTACCAAGAAAGGCAGGAGCCTCCCTTGGAATGAGAAATGTGAACCCCCCTTCACTCCGAATTAGTAATAATTTGAAATCAAGGGGCTCNGGATCTCGGGATCCCCAGGTGAAAAGAGTTCCCTTCTCAGAGAGATATTAACGGGACACGAACCTCTGCGGCCGCGGCAGGAGAAACAGGCTGGGCTGGAACCGCGGCGATGAGCGAGCTCCTCTCCCCCGGTCACAGCCACACGTCCCCCTCCCAAAGCCGAGAGCAGCAGCAGCCTGAGGGCAAGGGTGGGGCTCCGGAAGGCGGGACCGGGCTGTGTCCCAGCTCCTCCCAGCTCCACCCCCCGCGGGGTCTCTGTCCCCTCCTGAGAAACCCCCAGACAGGGAGGAGCCGCACCCACATGTCCCATTGTCCTCCTTAAGTATCGCTAATTGGCATTTCTAAAGAGGAAAAAATTTCTCTAAAAAACGTCGACAATCAGCTATGTTAATGTTATCAGTTCACACTATATGGGACGTGATGTTGGGGCTTTTCCAGGCTGTTGCCCATTTTTGTGTGTTTTCCTCACTGGTAAAGCCAAGTCATTTTAGTTGTACGGTTGCCTCCACTAAAAGATCTCGCTTTTTATTAATTGTTTTTTCCATAGAAGGAAATGTTGAAGGCTTTAACCCTGAGACCAAAAATAGAGGGAAGGAAAAAGAGTGCCAAAGTTGTGACCCACTTTTTCCTTCCCTCCATTTATATTGCTGTCACCTTAAATGCATGAGGAGAACTGTGCAGCTCTTTTGATTAAGCTCCATAAACCAGATTCAGAAGTCTATGGAGTTAACTTTAGACTTCCATTAGTATAAAGGAATTTGTAGCTGAGAGATCATGTTATATTTAACATATGCCCTTCATATGAAGAAAAAAATCCAGCACGATCCCTGCTCAAATAGGCTGCAAATGAGATTCCAAACCACCTCTTGAAATACATTTTCATGTGCCAACAATGTTGCTATTTCTCTGCTGGATTGCAATTAACATCTTTTCTCCAACTTATTCTGGCATATTTTTTGTGCCAAAGTGTCCTGGACCTGGTTGATATGCATGAATGCTCTTAGTCCAGAGGCAAATACCTTCCAGCAGCAGTGAATGGTTCCTGCAAGGATTAGAAATGGGCAAAACATTCCCATTGTGTTTGATTCTAGTGGTGCAGCAGACCTTTGGAAAGAAGTGCTCAGTCCAGCTAAGAGTGGACCTCATAATAGCCCACTTTGTTCCCAGCAGATTTCTGGCGTGTTTTCCATAGCCCTAGTCCTTCCTAGAGCATCACAGGGGACCAATGTCTGCTTCCTCCTCAAAATATATCCATTTCTGTATTGTTCTGCCAGCAGCAGAAGGCTCCCCCAATATCCTGAAAATCAGTTTGGAAAGCTTTAAAAAAAAAGTGGCAAAACACATTTCTTAATGTTTGAAAATTACAAGGAAGCATTGAGGGTTTCCCAGCTGCAGTTCTAAACTCACTTTTATGGGGCATTCCTGCTGGACTTTGGCCAGGCTGAAGCTGATGGCCAAATCACAAAACCATGGCCAAAGAATTAGCAATTTTGTTGCCATAAATTCTTTAACATCTTGCATTGACACTGCATTTAATTTTAATTACATTTTCATTGAACAGTAGGAATATATTTCTGCCAATTTTGATTTGAAAATAAAAAGTGGGGAGAAGTCTTCCAAATGTTTCAGACAGAGGTGTTAAATGTTGAAATGTGTTTTTCCAGCATTACACAGTAACACAAATAACTGAGGAGAACATTTCTGACAACTTCAAGGTATATTTTGGTAAGACAGCTTGAGAAAGAGTTGGAGATTTTTCATACATTTGAAAACCTAGAAGTGTGTTTGAAGAGAGAGAGCAACCTTCAATACATTTAGTACCTGTAAGCTCTGGGAAAACCAGAAGATGAATAGAAAGACCAAAATAATCCCCCTAACAAGGAAAGGCAGTTTTAACATAGTTGTGTTTCTACTCTGGTGCAGCTTCCAATTGAACAATGCACCCTGCTACTTCTTGTTCAGTTAAAGAGAAAGTGGATAACAAAGGAGCTGATTATACTGCAGTGAGGAGAGGAGGCTGAGAGAACGAAGACATATAACCTACAAACCTATAGGAAACTAAGCTTCATTTCAGCTACACATAGAATAATTTTTGTTTGCAATATGTTAGGGTTATTACTTGCACAGATAGGTTTAATGATTCCTTTCTAATTTGTTGAAGTGTGTTGAGGGGTTCATACAGTGCTAATAAAAATACTGCAGTACAGCATTAACTGCTAAAATGCTTATCTGAAAAGGACCTTCCAGTTGCTTTCAGGTAGAATATGCATCAGCAAAGATAAAGACTTAGCTATTATTCAGTAAAGTGATGCTTGAAAGTTTTCCTGAAATGCAATATTGAAACATGTTTGAATTTTCAATTATGCTGTTACTGCTCAAATAAACCTTTTAGAATGCATTCAAACAATTTTATGTCTTGCATTTAAAATTTCCTACAATTAAGCAAAAGTTATACTGATTTCAGGTAGAGTAAGAGTTGGTCTAGATCACTGACAGAATTAGATTTCTGTGTGTGGAACCCTGCAAGCAGTGAAAGGGTAGGAAGGAGTAGGAGGCTTCAGAGGTGTGTTTAGAGAAGGTTAAATGCTGCTGAACTGGGGCACCTTTATTCTACTGTGTCTAGTTTGTATTAAATAGGAGTTCCTTGCTGTTCAACATGCAGCCATTTGGCTCACATTACATGAATCACAGAATCACAGAATATCCTGAGTTGGAAGGGACTCACGAGGATAAAGTCCAACCCCTTCATGAATGGCCCATACAGGGATTCAACCCACAACCCTGGCATTTTTAGCACCAGGCTCTGACCAACTGATCTGATCTCAAAGGATGGAAACATGATTTGACAAAGTCACAGAAGATGGACAAGATAGCAGAATACCATACTTTGTGAGAAATGCTACCTTTAAAAGGGATTTGGTTCAGATCTGGAAATACCAGGAGGAATAAGGTTAGCCTTTAAGCTCTACAGATTTGTTCCTGTGGTAAATAATGTTCATTATTCCACTTTTTTCTTGGGCTTAGAGAAATACAACAGACAGAATATTTGCACAAAGCTTTGAGGATGGGCATGAGCTCACACTACCTACAGAGCAGGAATTATGTGGGTAATGCATCCCTAAGCCATCACTAAAATACTCAGTCTGTCAGCTCCTTAGCCATGAGATTTATGCCAGGTGAGAGGACAGGAAGAAAGAGCCCATGTTTATTTCCAGAATTTTGAATAGTAGTAGCTACAGGTAGATATTGTCACAGTAAGAAATGCAAACTATAAATTTTTACATCCTTTCCCTACATTTCCTTACAAGGGGAAAAGGAGGAGATTGCTCAGATACTGATCTGTTCCTGGCAATCAGTGACAGAAGCTGAGGGAATGGACTGAAGTTGTGTCATGGAAGGTTTAGGTTGGATATTAGAAAGAGGTTCTTCACCAGGAGGGTGTTTGGGCACTGGAAGAAGGCCCCAGAAAAGTGGTCACAGCACCAAAACTGACAGAGTTCAAGAGTTTGGACAATACTCTCAGACACATGGTGTGATTCTTGTGATTCTGGGCAGGGCCAGGAGTTGGACTTTGATGATCCTTGTGAGTGCCTTCCAACTCAGGATATTCTGTGATTCTATGACTATAACCTAATGTATTTATAACCTAATATTACAGTCAGATCACAAAATGCAAATGCATTAACTATTGCATTGTCTTTTAGTGAAATTATTGTGGTTAGCATTTAGCAAAAATGAAACACTCAGGTTATAATTTTTGCACTTGCATAGGCAGAATTTCTGTAAGTAACTGTGATGAAAGGGGTTTGACCATGAAGAAGAGAGATGCATGCATAATGCCAAGATACAATATTAGCTTTGGCTGCAATGATGTGTGCCAACAGTTCTTAACACTAACAGAATTGTATCCTAAAGGAGCAGGATTGTTACATGGGGAAGAGCCTCTTTATAGCTAAAACTACTTCTTTATAGTTAAAACTACAAAGGTCTGCTCAGGTAATCTCTGCAATTCACCAGCCTCAGTGTCCCACCGTGCTGCCTGTGGCTAACCCAGTCCCTGGGGAGTGGAGCCAGACTGCTGTCTGAGCACCTGGGTGCTCCTTTCGTTTCTGTGTGGAGAACACCCACAAGTGTCCTTTATCTTTCAGATTGCTGTTGCTGGTCCTTGAAGGAGTACCCATCTTTTACTCCAGCGACATTGCTACTTCTTGGTTTTATGAATGTCATCACTTTTTCTTAATCCTGTTGACAACATCATTCCCATGTGAACCAGATGTGTCCTGCAGCTCTTTCTCTTACACTGTGCTGAGGGTTGGGCAATCTGTGCCTTCACAAGGCCATTGCTCTTCAGCCTAATCTTACAGACCGTGGCTCTTTGATATCAGGCACAAACATTCTCCCTGCACTCTGCAGGCACAGTGCTCACACATTCTTCTTAGCCTTACAGTGGTTCTAACAGGCCAAACAATTTACAGGGAGCCACAGCATTGCTTGGGCAAGAAATAATTATTGAGTAGACAGGGAAGTTCTTTGCTAACATAGTATTTCTCTGTTTTGAAGCTCATTAGAATTTTTCCTTTATAACCACGAGTAATCACAACATTATTAAATCAGGCTATCCTATTTGAAGTTATCTGATTACATGTTATATAAACTAGGGAGTGGGAATAGCTTCTTTAAAGCTAAAAATATATTAACATAATCCTGATGCTTTTTTGGCTTTGTTTCATTCCAGAACAGGAGGTGAGCTGGTCCTTAAGACACAGAATCATCTGTAGTTTTGAATATTTCTCTACAGGCAGCTGACTTTAAGTCAATTCTTTGTGTATTTTCACCAGTTCTCTTTCTTTAGTTGCTTCATTTGTGAGTTTGGTAGATACTGACAGCAGTTTCTGAGTTCCTCTGAGGTTGTATATCCCAGCTGGGTGGAGCTACAGAGGATAACTTTTAATAGGATTACATAGCATTTTTTTATTAGAATATACTTTTTTATAAGATAATATAGTCTAGTCAAAGGATTCTTGTGGCTGAGTGATTTAAACAGAAAAGGTTAGGGAAACAACCCTTCCTTCTGCAAAGTATTTGCAGTAAGCCCCCTGTATCCTCAGGAAATGTGAATCAACATGGTACTGCAGAATTCTGCAAGGTAACATACCAGCTGAGAATCTGTCTTGCAGTCTTTAAGTGCTGGTTGTGGTATAGAAAAAAAATGTTTTGGAATGTATCTCTGCTGATTATTAAACAATGCAGAAGAAGCAGTAAACATAAAAGACACCCTGAGATCACCTCCCAGAGCTCTGGGAGGCAGCAGCTACAGCCAAAAAGGGCTCTGGTCCCAGAGAGAGTGATTACCTTATAATAAAGGTAAGGTCAGTCTTTCTTTTACAGGGAGACCCTTTGCACTTTGATATTGAAAAATAAATAATGGTGTTGACATTTTAGAGTGGTTTAAAGTTAATCCTCTGTTTGGAGTCAGCATTTCATACAATAATCTTAATACCCATTCAAGATACTGCTCAAGAGCTTAATATCCATTCCAGTCCCCCAGAATGCTCCCTCTGTTCAGAGGTACAGTTTGGGCATAGAAAAAGCTGTGATGCTTCTGCCAGCTAGAGTTTTGTGGCAGGCACTGGATGGATATGCATCCATCACACTCTGGAGTCACCTGGCAAGAAGGGCTGAGGAAGTGAGGCAGGTCCCCACTGAAAGGTGGAGCAGAGGCAGTCCTTGTGGGACTGAGCTCCCCATACAGATTCAGGGGCAGACACTATAAAATACTAACTCCCCAGACACCTTAATGTTTGACTCTTTGCCTAGCTTGAGCCAATTCTAAAATCCTCTCTGGCTATGTTGCTGCAGTGACTTAATTTTTCTATGAAACTGGTCTTGATCCAAGACACTCCTTGGAAACTTGACTTACAGAGAAGTAAGAAAATAAAGATGCTCATGATAAAACACCTGTTAGTTGTTAATTTAGTAAGGACCTTTGGATCCTTAGTCTGTCATGATTCTGTCTTTCTGGTTCTCTTTAAAGACATGAGTAAGTAATGTAGCTAAAAGTAATTTTTCAAGTGCCTTTCATCTCACCCTTTTGAATATAGTTCTGGTGCAAAACTAAGCCTTTCATTCTGAGATTTTTGTAATGTGGGACATAAGCCAGACACTAATAATAATGCAAAGAGAAGTTTTGCATCCAGGGTTTTTGGGGTTTCTACCCAGGGCTGAACCAATTCAAAGATCTAAGTGGACAGAAACCTTCTAAAGACTAGTGCTAAAGGCATTATTTTAAGGGAATAATTTAATCCACAAATTTCATCTCTTCTTTCTTCTTGTGGAATCTGATGAGCAACTGCCTTGTTTTCTTATTCTTTTAGTTACCCAAGCAGGTAATTAATTTTATATCTTTAATTTGCTATAGAAATTATGACAATTGAACTATATCCTTTAGATACCACAAGTCAGATACGTGCTCCAATACAACTCATATTTCTCAACTCGTGAATTTTTAGTACTACTGCATTCAATGTTCATGGAAAGTGGGTTTAGTTATTGGAAGACTATAAATCAGTAAAATGCTACCAGTACAGGAAAAGGCCAGGCTGTGCTGTAATGGCTTCTGATTGCCCTTCAGTTCTTCCAAAGGAGGCAGGCAAATTTGTATGTGAATAAATCATTAAAGGAAAGATGGAAAAAAATATTCTTGTTTGGAGTAAAATCTCCTCCTAGGGGAGGGATTTTTAGCTGCTTTCTTCATGAACGTTTGCCCTGCAAAATCCTAGGGGAAAAAAATCCTAATTATATGTAATTTGACACTTTTTCTTTCTGAAGAAAGGGAAGGAAGACTATTCCCAAAGAAAATAGCTTGTACCTACATCTTACCTAATATGGAAGAAAATGTGCATCATTGGAGGTATCCATGCCAGCCAAGGACCCTTACTAGGGTGCAAAAAACCAATAAAAATCAAACTTTAATTGTTCCACCTGAGTCAGGAAGAGGTACAGACCCTGTGGGGAACAACCCAAAGCCATGCAGGTCCTGTCTTTCTCCATTGGGCTTAGAAAGAGCATAATGAAATCAGCCACTTCAAGCTTTGGTAGTCATATGCTCCCTGGGCTTCTTGGTCATTCCAGCGATGGTCTTTTTTCTGACCCCTGGTCCATAAAAGCCTGTATTACACAAGATTTCCGTAGCTAGTCTAATCCTCATTACTATTCATGTTGCTGTTCCATATCAGAGATGTCTGTTTTGCTGGAGAGGACAACCCTGGGTGGGTTTTCTCAGGCTACACCTCTAGTTTCTGCATCCTGTGATGGAGAAACATTACCACTGTAAATGCTGCTGTCATTGCATAATCTGTAACTATTCCAAAATGCACTGTAAAGGAGCATTCACAACAGGCCAAATATTGCACAAATTGGGTAAGATAATGACCATAATCTGTACAAGGACTCATCTTCTTTGTATATACAAAAAGGGCTCTGCACCTTACAAATCCCAAAAAGTATGAGAATTAAAATGATGTTCTACAGGTTTAGACAGTCAAGATTTGATCACAGGCAACAAGTGGGTTCCAGTTACTTCCCTCTCCTGCAATAATAAGTGCTCATGATGCTGTACTTCAGAGTCCCTGTGCACAAGGAAAGCATTCCCAGCCAAGGATGCATAATGAAGTGCAGTCCTAGTTCGTCACACAGGTACAAAATCCAAATGTAAAACACACGAGGTAAATAATAAGGCATTTAAGACTCATTCTAAAGAGACAGGCCTTGTCAGTGATACTTTTAATGGTGTTCTGGTTCAGCAGGAAGGCTCTGAAGACACATACCACTGGATTACCTCCTCTTGTGACAGAATGGCACGTGCTCAGCTGTGTTGTATCACATTTGGATCAGTTATAGGTCCAAATAGCACCTAAAAGCCAAATGCCAAATGCCTAGATGAGAGGTTGGACTCACACCTAAGGATTGAAACTTCACTCCAAACTTTTGAGTTTGGGCCAAGCACAAACTACAAAAAATGCATTTGCCAAATTTTTTCCAGATCAAGCCCAAGGAATAGAAATTTCACAAGACCTGAAAAATCAGCAGGATTTCACCATTTGGATGCAAAAAGTTCATCCATCGATTAATCCTGGATTCACTGTGGATTTGAATTTTGAAAGATGATGAAACACAGCTGGGCTGTACTTCTGTTGCACCACTTTCCACTCTTTGACAGGCAATGAACCCCATTTAATTCTCAAAATACTTGAGTCAATTGCTCATCCTTGTGCCAGTGTCTACATTTTTAATCTAAACCCCTGAAAGCAAACCTATCTTAGCTCCAAGTCTGCTGGGTTGGTGTAAAAGCCACAAAGTCACATCCAGTTTTCCCTCAGTCGGGGCTCACTTCCATCTCCACCGAAACTGAGATGAGGCTTCACCAAGCAGTGGCTGAGCCCGGGCAAGGCTGGAAAAGGCCAGCTGGAAACTTTCCCTCTGATGATGATTCAAATCCAGGCTGGATGGGCTTTGAGCAGCTTTGTCTAGGGGCAGGGGGGTTGACAACAGACGGTCTTTGAGGTGCCTTCGACCCACGCTGTGATACAAAGCTGCGATTCTATGAATTATTTCCGTGCACCATCTGGTGGTTCTTTGCAGTCGGTGCAACAGCAATTCCCAATGTTCCCGCGGTGGTTGCAGCATTCCCAGCTGACCTCGCAAATGATCTTGGGCTGATGCAGGAGACAGCACCTGTCACCAGACTAGTTAATAATGTAAAATAACACAAATCCCCCCGGTATGGCAGAAATCCTGCCTTTTGCTTCAGGTTGCTATTCCATCGTCCTGATCACAGACCTCTTCACAAAAGGATGTGGAGAATAAAAAATGAACTCTGAAAAAGCTCTATAAAGGGGGAAAAAATTCAGTCAAGGTTTAACAAATGCTTTAATCAGGGTATTCTATAAAGCCTGCCAGAGGTGTGTGCCAACTAACAGCAACTTTTGACCCTGATTTTTGGCTTCGTTGACTCTTGGCACTCAAACAACATGCTGGCTCAGCACTCCCACAAAGCCAACCGATTGGACCAGATTGTATTTAAGTGGTTTTGGAGGAGGACAGTCATCATCATTAGGTGATTAAAAAATCTCAGGCTCAGGAGTGGTGCAACAGATGCCTGTCGAACTATTTGACTGTGGAGCACAAATAGGATAGCTTAAGGGTTTTAAGAAAAAAAACAGAAAGACATTTACATCCCCATGGGAATGCCTGACATTGTAGATGTGACAAGTGATGTCTTCACTTTCTGCTTATGGGACCTGAATCTGGTGACTGTGGTGAAATGGTTTAGGGTCTCAGTTGCTGAAAACAGCAAATCCGAGTGGATCTAATTAGACAAGTTCTGCAAACCTTGCCAGATGCTGAATGTTGCTCAATTAAAACCTGGACTAACTCCACCAAAGCCAGTAGAGAAATTAGGAGATAACAGATTTCCTTAAACCCAGAGTCATGTCCTTCTTGTACTTTATGTTATATTCAGAGAGCAAGAATTCATGTCTTCCTGCTTTGGATAGCTTTCTTTGTATCAGTCATATAATTTCAGCACATTCTGATGGTCTCTGGAGATGTGAAAATGGGCTGTAACACTGGTGGGACCTGTCCCTGGAGAACATTCCCTGCACACAGGGAGCAGCTCTCAGAGTGGTGGCCTGGGCTGCTGTCCCTGACACGAGAGCTGTCTCAGGGAAAGACACCAGTGAGACTGGTGGAGCTGTGAGACTGCTGTGGCTGTCACTGGGACAAACAACACACACAGCCTAGAGCTGCAGGAAGTTTCAGAACAGGCTGAATCCTCCACCTCTTCTTGTCCTCTGCTCTCAATCCACATCCACACACCCACAGTCAGTGAAGGCTTGTTCTCTTCCCCTCCCAGATCAACTGAATTTTTTACCAGAGGCAAAACAAGCATTTTCCAGCATGGAAGGAAAATCTCCATCTCCCAGTTTTGCTGGGTCATATCATTCCAGTATTAAGTGCCAAGCCTATTCCCCACCTGGACATCTGTGAGAAGGACCTCACACAATCAGGTTGTTCTCTCACATGAAAGATTTTTCCAGTCAGGCACACCCTTTTTGAAATACATTGGATACAGTAAAAGTTCTTCAGAAAGCATTTCCTCTTTCCCTGCTTCTGAACTTGGATAGTTGTCATTTCATTGACTTGCCAGCCACTGAGACCTGTTCTAAGGAAAATACTGTACAGACATAGCCTATTGGAAGAAATAATTGAGCTGTTAAAAAAAACCAGCAAGACACAAACTGAAAACTAGGTTTATTTTTAACCTCAGTGGGTTTGACCTCAGTGGTTAATGGGTGTTTCTCTCTGACCTGTCATATCTCTCCATTCAGTACTGATACTCTTCCCAAAGAAAGATTCATTCCCATGAACTCACTTTCATGAAAAATGCAGAATACCCCACTATTCCTAAATAATAGGGAATTTTTCTGGGCTTTTGAACCTTATATAGACTGTGTCTTTTAAGCCTTATTTTTTTTTAAGTTGATCCAGCACACAGATGCAGGATATTATATGCCACAAACCCATCTTTGAAACACCTTTGCTGAAATTTATATTTGTGAGCAGTCATCTTTAAAAACAGATTCATTTATCAAGCTTGCATCTACGTCTGAATTCAGGGTAAGGATTTGGCTCTGATATGAGCACAATTTCTGCTATAACAGTCCTGCCTCCACTGGGAAGGGCTTTCTTTGATCTGTTATAAACTGATCAAGACTTAATAGTCATCTGAGAAAGTCTTGGTTCATAACTCATTTTTACAGCTATCTGATTTCTTTTCTGGTTTAGGTTTATCTTGGATATAAGGCCCCTGAAACAAATTTAAACTTCTCCACAAAACTATGAATATAAAATCTCCTGTGAAGCAATCCAGTTTATCTGTTATCAGGATTAATCAGACTGGGACTCTCCAGCAAGGCTGTCACAAGGCCAGAGCAATTAAGAAGCTTTCATCCTTTTGTGGTTCCTGTTTTGTATTTATTTTTATATACTCTCAGTAAGTACGTAGCCATTTCAGTTTAATTGCTGTAGTTCTGTACCCCTACCTCCACCTCGAAAAAGGGGCTCTTTGTGAACCTTTTGTCCCCAAGCACTAATCTGTTTTCGTGACCTGAACAGTATTTATCCCCTGGTTATAAATGAAATCTGTATTTCATCACATTCATCACTCTTTTTCATGCTACAGCCAAATAGCTGCACTCCTACAGCTTCAAATGATGGCACAGAAGAGAATTGTTAGATATGCACATTCCAGCTATCCCACATCTGCCAGGTCTGTTGTGGGCAAAAATGAGGAAACCAGAGCCAAAAAAACAACCCTGCTTTGTGTGTATGTTTTATTTTAAACCATTCTGAAGCCAAGAATGTGAAGATCAACCAAATGCTGACATGCTAGTAATATTTTGTTTTACACAGATCTATAAATATACTTATCACTGTTTAAAGTAAGACTGAATATACTGTAGTCATAAGAAACACACATGTTTTAGAGGACAGATAGAAATAATTATATGAAAGAAAGACTGGAAACACTTTCTTTTTGTGGGTGGGGTTAGACTTCCTATAAAACTTCATTGGGGATAATCTTCCATTCTTGTGCAGGTGAACTTAATGGGAGCTTTCTCTAGGATTGGGCTCAAAAACAAATATAATTTTTGTGCTTTGTTTTCAAGTTTTCTGCAAACTTCTTTCATTTTGGACCCACTTCTAAGCCATCAATAGCTATAAATAGCAAAACTATTATCAGTAACTCTGAACTCACCATATAGGAGCACCTCCACTGGAAAAAAAAAAAGTAGGATCCCATAAATAATAAAAAAAATTGTTCAAAAGAAACACAGAATTGCCTCATCTAGGAATCAGCCATGATTAATGTAGTTCACCCTGCTGTCTCTGACAAAGACCAGCCCCAGACACAGGGCTGGAAAACTGGTATGAAAGGATATAGCAGGACTGGGAAGGAAAGGATGAAAAAAGGGAGTCAGGTACCTGCTGTATGGACAGAATGCAGTTCTGACTTTCTGGAATTTCCTGATGCTGAAGCTCAAGGAGAAGGAAGGGACAGATTTCACAGACTGTTTTTGGTGTAGATAAAGGAGAAAAAACAAAAATGGTAATGTTAATAAAGGGTTGTAAGCAAGGAAGGGAGAGACTTCTGCTTCTTCTGTATGGAAGGGACAGGGCAGGCAGGAGGGCAGGAGTGGAGGGAATGTAGCAGGAAGTGTAGGATCTTTGTATAAGTTCCACTGGATCTGCCCAGGAAAGAAAATGCACACACCTGTGTGCCTCTGGGGAAGGCAGTAGAGTGGGTCACTGGCAGACTAACAGGTAAGAACACTCCACTGGTAAAGGGAAAGATGTTAGAAAGCAACCAGATCTTGAATAAGAGGAATTCAAGGTATCAGATGAGATTTGTCAAAGTTCAGAGGACTGCCTGTCTCTTTAGCAGTGACTGGGGAGCATTTCTGTTTCAGAAAAATAAAATGCAGTCTCCCAAGTCAGTGCCTGAGTTGGCTGAGCATTTCTGGGTTGAATAGATCTGAATTCAATGGTTCCTCTCACCAAGTCCCATACAAGCCCCTGGACTGAGGACACCTTTGACTCATTCATGCACCATTAGTAGCTGCTGGCTCTGAAGGCAGACCTGCAGTCACATGCTGCAGGAGATACATTTCAAAGCACATCCCTTTCCCCATTCATGGAGCACAGCACATTCAAGCCCAGGAAGAGGCAGCTTGAGCAAAGGAACCAAGCAGCTCTCCTCTGCTTGCTCTTCAGAAGAGGCAGTGGGCCAGAGGGAAGCATCCAGTTACCCAGACCTGACTTGTGTGCTGGCACTTGGGCCACACTGGCTTTGCATATGGTGTTTAAAATGAACAAACATAAAAATGGGTATTGATGAAGTGTGATTCCACCCTTAAAGTGCAGCTGAATTCACTGCATCAGTCCAGGCAAGTGCCAAAAATGCGAGGGAGCCGCAACAGCATCACATAATCTGTGCAGTGAATAAACTCAGGGTCAGATGGACCTCACAGCATGAATGTGTGATTGCCCATCTAGTGTGAGAGCATGAGGAAATTCAGAGATAAACCCTGCAGGAATTGCAACAAATGGGATACATAAACAAATTTCAGGCCTGTGCAGAAATTATTGTCCTGGCCACTTAATGGCAGTAGCAGGGGAGTATTGAGTTCTGCAGGTTGTACATACCCAAGTGTAAGCCAATGACCAACCTGTGTGCTTATTTTCTACACATTTACACTGCTCAGCCTTTGAAAATTTGTCATCTTTCTATGGTTCTATTTACTCATTTGGCCCTAGGAAAAAACTGGGTTAGGAAGGAATGAGTAACTTTTTGTCAACTTGCTTTTTTTCCCAAGAAAGGAGCAGAATAATCTCTCTTTTTTTCCCCTTGTTTTCTGCCAGAATGCTGAAAGATGGGCATATTATCAGACTGATAAATTTTCCAAAGAATTCTAAAGGGTTGATCTGAACCAAATGTAAATACTAAGCAACACAACTCATCTTTTTTATTTTTTTTGTTCAGTGTGGTTACAGAAATCATTAAGTTGAGTAGGGCTTGGACTGAGATCTGTAATACTTTTTTCCGTGTTCATCAGAGACCACTAAGTAACTTGAAAAATGTTCTTTTGTATCTCAATAAACAAAAACAAAAATTAAGACCAAGTTTTTCCCCTATGTCATTCCAAAGTGAAACATTTTAACTTCCTTTGTGGTTTGTTCTTCCCTTGAAAGATGTATTAGAGTTTAAAAAGTACTGTCAGACTGACAGACTGGCATGTCAAAACTGGTTGGGTTATTACTGGTGCTTTATGCTCTCTGGAGCATGACTGCCACAGTTATTTGGTTCTCAATGAAATGTTCACGTGGGTAATTCCACTGCAGCCTTCCAAGGAGAAGTTCAAAAAGATCAGGATTTATGTTGTTTCTGATCCCTGAAATGTGATCTGTACACATTGTTTGTAAAACACCTGAAGTTTATTAAGTGCTTGGTGCTCATGGGCATCTTTTCCACCTAAAAGCATCCACCTACTGTTTATTGAAATCTACCTAGATCTAAACAAACTAAGCCTGGGGCTGCATCATCATGACAGGCAGCCACAGAGGAGTTAACCAAAATGTGCAAGCTAAGCCTCAATTTATAATTAATAATTAACGTTTATAAGGCTGCAAACCCTTTACTCCCACTGCCAGGCTGTTACTTATCAAAACATTTTCAGTACAGTCAATGAAAGGTGTGTAACTGCTGACAAACATGAGAATGAGTCTGCAAGTCTTCAAGGCTTGGTGTACACTGCTGAATCTTAAGCAAAATCTTGCTGTCACTTATTCAGGACAAGCTAGACCCATTATATAGCTGTTGCTACTTTGGAAAGTTGTCTTATTTACTTATTTATTTATTTTTGTTTTGGCACTCTGGCAGGTTTTCAGGAAGATTCCTAAAAGGTTTGGAGCAGCTCAGGCATGTCTGCAACATGTGTGGCTAACAATTGGGCAGCATATGTCAGTAAGTCAGGCCAGCATGGAACTGGCAGAGTAACCCCCCTCTATTTTCTATGGAAATAAATCTGCAGCAGCTCCCTTTGATGTCTCAAACCACCCGTGCACAAAGTTGTGCCAGAAATCTGACCTGATGTGTAACAACATATCCTGACAGTGAATAACACTGGCTACATCTTCAGTTGCCATAAGAGGTTGAATTTCTTCCACAGCCAGCTTCCTTCACTTCACATGTCAGTCTCTTCACTTGATAATTTGCATTAACTGAACTACTGACAGCTAAAAGAAAACTGAAACTGAATGTGAGCATCTCCTTCTCTTGAAAGTCACAGCAGAAGAGATACTGTGATTGCTCTCTCTCCTACCAGACTTGAAACAAGACAAAGAGAGGCTGGCCTGTGATAATTGCTCTTGTTTGCACCCTTTTCTTACAAATTTCTTATACTTTACCATGTACTTCGGTAGTGTCTTACACAGGCCATAGGTGTGAAAGACTTTCACCCATAGCTGACTCCCCACAGCCCAACCAGTTATCAAAGCTCTTCTGAGAAACACAGCACTGTAAGAAAACTGGTATTGGCTGTAACTCAAGTGAGCCTTGTGTGTGATATATGGTTTGGGAAAAACTGAGAAGAAAATGCACACTGGAACAGAAACACCAAAGCAGCCACCTGCTTACATTTTCATCACTCTTCAACATGAAAAATTACTGTGGTTTCTAGAACTATGTGTTTAACTTAGCATCTCCTAAATGTAAAGTCCCCATGTGCACCCTATTTCTCTCTACTGATCTCAGAAATACAGAGGTACTGAAGCCTTAATTTTAGCTTCTGCATGTTGATAGATTGACAGCAACCACATTAAGTTACCATCAAGTTGTGAACCCATGCACAGATGCTTTATTAGCGTTTTACATCGATGGTGGGTGATCACAGGACATAAGATGAGAATCGTATTCTTAGAGTGGCATCAGCATTAGAACCCTTGTGGCACAGAGGGCATCAATGCTCACTAGAAATTTCAAACTTCTCAAGCATCCAGAAATGTGTCTTATCCTGCCAAGTACTGAGCATCCATCTTTTGTAAAAAGCTGTTCAGCACATTTCTGAAAAGCTGAAAAAAGGCATGCCACCTCCACCCTTAAGGCCCTGGGAGGGATAGCAAGTTGTCAGTGTGCTATATTTCAGAGGATAGAAGGTTTACCTCTGGTTTCTTACAGTTTGGGTAATAAAGACATCTATATATACTAATGAAGTTGTTGCTCTTCAGCTCCCACATGCTATTGCTTCTGTTTCTTATAAATAAAACAATCAGACTTGATTTTAAAATACACTAACCAACTAATACTCACAGTGACTTCATGGAGAACTCTTAATTTCTCAGTACATCAGGTCCTCACTCATTAGTCCCCTAGTTCATTTTCCCAGTAACACAGACCTACATTCACTTCCCATGAGATTTTTTTGCTCTTTAATGTCTCACACTGAAGACTCTTTTTTTCCTTCAGCTGAATGCTACTAACATACAGCTTCTGAAGGCATTCTTTATTTCAGCAGTTAGATACCAGTTATTAGCTATTCATTCACCTGACAGTTAGATGATAGGTATTATTATCCCTAGTTTTAATAAAGCAAGCTTGTGACCTGTGGGCAAATGGGAAAAGGTTCCTCCTTCTTATAATTTTTTTCCATGAAATCTCATTTTTCCTACTGGTGACTAAATAAGGTTCCTCTTAAAACTGGAACTAGTTCTTTATAATTGAAATTAGTTGCTGAATAAAGAAGCAGTGGAAGATTACAGTGATGATGACGAGAAGACTACTGGAACTGACTAGAGGAGCTAGTAATTAGTGAAAACTAATCTCAACAATTACAGTGGGAGAAATAAATCTAAGGATCTTGCAGGTTTGAGGCACATTGCAAACTGTAAACTGACATTAAAATCCTCTAAACCTGTTATTTCCTTGAATTTAAATAGATTTCCTAGCAATTCTTCGAGTATCTTTGGGAAGAAATTATTTTCCTGCAAATTTTTTTGTGCCTAGTGCATTTCCCAACCTTCTTGTGAAGCCTGACTGACAAAACCATGGGGGTCCACCCACATTTGTTTCAGTACATAATATAAGTGATACTGCTTACATAGTGCTGTTTGTGCAGTGAGACTGCAACTGGTGACAAGAATGGTATAAAGGCTGCTGAATAAGCTTCTTAATTATGGAGAAAAAACTCTTAGAAGACTTTTCTGGAGGGGAATAAACCCATCTTTTTTATTCAGAGTCCCATACAACACCTATTTCTTCGTGCATTCAGCATTTTTCTTACACACTAGCATTCTGCAGAGCTATCCTGTTTGACTGCATAGGCCTCCCAGGGATAGCCTTGGATGGCTGAATCTGAATATCTGGGCAGTATCTCCAACAATTTTGCTTCTCTGTTTCATGAGACAGAATCCAGCTTTATTAGATTTTTTTTCCCCTGATTTAATGTGCTGGATATGTGCATGGTTTGATGTGCAGTGTAATGCTTGTTTGGCTTTATTTCCCCTCTGTGACATATAAAATCTAATAAGAAAGACTTTTTCTTTTGTTGCTATGGCAGGAAGATTCTTGAAACACTTAATGATAGAAAATAATTTTAAAAACCAAGAAAAAACTCAAAACAACAGAGGGGCATCTCACTTCTATTTTTGGCAGGTTTGTTCACATGTGTTTACAAAGCCAGAACTCTGAAATGCTCTAAGCTAAAAGTTCCACAGTGAAACCAAGCCAACCTCATAAAGTTCAGTAACTCCAGAGTCTGAATTCTTATACTAAATGTATTATTGTTCAAAAGGAACTTGTAAGGATCATTTACATGGGAAGACAGGCCTTCCTAATAATTCACAAATAAAGAACAACCTGCTTGCCACAACGAGGCAACACATAGGGACTGTGCTCTACATTCCATAATTTCATCCATGCAGTTGTTCACTATTCTAGAACCCCGTTTATAAAGTTTTCAAGAGATTTGCTTGCCCAGCTGCATCTGAAATTCAGATGTTTTTCCAAGTGTAACTGTTAGAAAGATTTCTAGCAACATTTACAGTATTTATTGATTTGGGGTTTCAGGAGGTGCATAATTGGACTGTGGTACAAAATTAATAATGCAGAGACTTACAAGATTATGCTTCTGTAAAAATCTGGTGAGGAATGGTACCACTTCAGTGGGATCCCCTGGTTGTATGGTGGTTTAGGTTGGATGATTAATTTGGGTTTGAAATCACATTTGACGATTATGTGGAGGAAGAGGGGAAAGCTTAAAACTTACCAAGCATTTAATGTTTTTATCTCTTTCCCTACAGATATGTTTGCCTTCCATCTTCCTGCTTATTTATCTTGTTTCCCATCTTGTCCAGTACTCCCCAGAAACTGTCCTGCTTAATCTGTTCTCCCAGGTTTTATCCAGCCTAACCTCACAGAAAGCTATAGCCAGCCTTTCCCACTGCTCCCAGAATGAATTTACACACCACAGGACCCATTTGGGTCTGAAATGTCAAGAGAGAGCAGGGGTGCAAGGAAATGTAGTGAGGGTGCAGGGAGAGCTGTAGCAGGAGCAAGTTCTCCTACTGTAGGGGGGCCTTTCTGCTCCCCCTGTGCTTTCTGGTACTCTTCTTTCCTTCAGGACACTTCCTGAGCTCTCCAGTTAAAGAGAAAAAAAGAGCAATAAAGCAGGTGGAGCCTTCTCACAGCCATATTATGTTGGTGTTACCTTTCCACAGAGGGAAGTATTCACCCCATTTAAGTGTAGGTGAAATGTTTGTGCTCACCGTGCAGGCTCAGTGGCTGCCACAAGTTAGATTTCTCAGTTAGATTCTCAGTGCGGCAAGCAGCACCGAGGCAGCCGTGTAACTTTGCCTTCTTGTCACATTCCTATTCTTGTAAGGCTTTTTCCTGTTTAAGGAGATTGTCAGGGCAGTTGCTAAGTGCTTGAATAGCCTGTCCTTGATGAATGTGCAATCAGCAGAATTAACAGCTTGTCAGGCACAAGCAAAATTTTGTGGCAGAAATTTTCTTAGTAAGTGTCCACCTTAAGTCAGTAAAATGTGGCTGCAGGGGGAAAAAAGCACAGCAGTCAGTGGGGTTTGTGCTGGCTGGATTTTAAAGAAACAAGATGAGCTTACAATTCTGTTAAAAGCAACTTTTAACCAGTTGCTTCTTTCATGGTTGTGTTAGAAGGAAACAAACACAGTCATACACAGGTAGGTACGAGTTTGCTGTTTTCTTGAAATCTGGGAGTCATGTAGGAATTTTTTACAGGGACAAGATCTTGCAGTAAGCAGCTTTCGAGGCTAGGACTCAATAAAGGAACAAGAAGAACCTGGTACCTCTTCTAAAGGGCCCTAGGAATTGCTGGTGCCAGGAAAAATTAACATCCTGTTTAATGGAAAAATATTTTTTCAGGGGTCGGAGGCATAACACTGATATAATTAAAAAAAAAAAAAAGAAAAGTGAAAACAAGGAATTTACAATATTTTGTTGAAATATAATCTGAGGAAATGATGTAATTACATTTTATAATGAGAACCTGCTTTTGATTATTTCTCTCAAATTCTTCTCAGTGTCCCAAGTGCAAGCAATGCTGCTGCTATAGCATGTACAGCAAGTTAAAAACTAAGGTCAGATAACCATACACAAACTCCAACATGTTTTACTAGGTTATGAATTAAGACAGAGTAGCTGGAATTTCATATCTCATTCTGCAATACTTTGTGATAATGGGAGCATCACTTCATCCCTAAGATGCTATAAATCTCTTTTATATCTGAACATGGGGAAAACAATGAAAAGAAATCAGACTATGGGCCTATTAAAAATTGTATAAACTGTTCTCTAATCTTTTTTTTCGGACCAAGAGATCTCATCAGCCTGACAACACTCAACCTTCACTTAGATACCTTTACTCCAGACCCAGCTTCATCCCAGCTTCCCACAATAGTTCTTGATCTTGGCTAGCAGCTTTTGAAAAAGGAGAGTGAGAAAGCTCCATCAGGATAAACCCTTCATGGACTGTCCCCAAGGAATGCTCAGACCTCATGGTAACTCATGAGGGCCATCAGGTCAGCATAATGGCTCATAAAAGGCCAAGCTTTGGGGTGAATTGAGGGAGGATGCTAGATAGAGAAAAAATTCTGGGTTAAGCTTGAAGGCCAGGCAGATAGTTCAAAACAAATAAATAAAACACAGTTTAGGAAATTCAGTGATGGTCTTTATTTTTGTGAGAGGTACTAGACCTGCCTGGCAGCATCTCACCACCTAGACTGGGAACAATATAAGGAGAGGGCAAAGCAAGAGTGACTGGAAATCCAGCCCATTACACAGCTGAGAGGCTTGGCAGTGGCATGGAGCACAACAGAGGCCACATCAAGCAAGGAATATCATCTGAGCAACTGGGAACTTGGGGCTTTTGGGGAAGAAATCAATGTGTATTCACAAGGAGCAGGATCTTCAGGAAAATGAACCTTGAAGCTGTTGACTGAGCACAGGTGATGAGTTCACTTTAAAAGCTAACTAACATTTAAATTGTTTGAAATATTATTAAGGATAATGTTTTCTTCTCATATTTAAAGGTAGTTTTCTAAGTTTTGTCTTTATAGCCTTTTGCATCTCAGGATGCTTGATTTCTTTCTGAAAGTAAGTCCTTTATTATGGTGCATTGTGTAATCAGCTTGATACTTCCCCACAAAATAAGAGGATTTTTAAAAAGCCAAAGA
Source organism: Notiomystis cincta (assembly GCA_013398075.1). NCBI lineage: Eukaryota > Metazoa > Chordata > Aves > Passeriformes > Notiomystidae > Notiomystis > Notiomystis cincta. The sequence goes on along the minus strand of VZRX01023108.1, from coordinate 36,874 downwards.
GCATCTTCTCTTTTAATTCATTTTCCCTAGTGCCAGCCTGTCCCTCCCTTCAGTGCTGTGTCGTGCTGCAGCCAGATTCGTTCTGCTTGCTGAGCTGCCCAGGCTGCAGGGAGGCGGGCAGAGGGCAGAGCACTGTCCCTGTTCTGTGGGAGGCGGGCAGAGGGCACGGTGAGCCCTGTTCTGTGGGAGGCGGGCAGAGGGCACGGTGAGCCCTGTTCTGTGGGAGGCGGGCAGAGGGCACGGTGAGCCCTGTTCTGTGGGAGGCGGGCAGAGGGCACGGTGAGCCCTGTTCTGTGGGAGGCGGGCAGAGGGCACGGTGAGCCCTGTTCTGTGGGAGGCGGGCAGAGGGCACGGTGAGCCCTGTTCTGTGGGAGGCGGGCAGAGGGCACGGTGAGCCCTGTTCTGTGGGAGGCGGGCAGAGGGCACGGTGAGCCCTGTTCTGTGGGAGGCGGGCAGAGGGCACGGTGAGCCCTGTTCTGTGGGAGGCGGGCAGAGGGCACGGTGAGCCCTGTTCTGTGGGAGGCGGGCAGAGGGCACGGTGAGCCCTGTTCTGTGGGAGGCGGGCAGAGGGCACGGTGAGCCCTGTTCTGTGGGAGGCGGGCAGAGGGCACGGTGAGCCCTGTTCTGTGGGAGGCGGGCAGAGGGCACGGTGAGCCCTGTTCTGTGGGAGGCGGGCAGAGGGCACGGTGAGCCCTGTTCTGTGGGAGGCGGGCAGAGGGCACGGTGAGCCCTGTTCTGTGGGAGGCGGGCAGAGGGCACGGTGAGCCCTGTTCTGTGGGAGGCGGGCAGAGGGCACGGTGAGCCCTGTTCTGTGGGAGGCGGGCAGAGGGCACGGTGAGCCCTGTTCTGTGGGAGGCGGGCAGAGGGCACGGTGAGCCCTGTTCTGTGGGAGGCGGGCAGAGGGCACGGTGAGCCCTGTTCTGTGGGAGGCGGGCAGAGGGCACGGTGAGCCCTGTTCTGTGGGAGGCGGGCAGAGGGCACGGTGAGCCCTGTTCTGTGGGAGGCGGGCAGAGGGCACGGTGAGCCCTGTTCTGTGGGAGGCGGGCAGAGGGCACGGTGAGCCCTGTTCTGTGGGAGGCGGGCAGAGGGCACGGTGAGCCCTGTTCTGTGGGAGGCGGGCAGAGGGCACGGTGAGCCCTGTTCTGTGGGAGGCGGGCAGAGGGCACGGTGAGCCCTGTTCTGTGGGAGGCGGGCAGAGGGCACGGTGAGCCCTGTTCTGTGGGAGGCGGGCCGAGGGCACGGTGAGGCTGTCACTGCTCTGTGCTGTCATCCAGCCTGACAGCCCAGCACCTGCCCAGCTTCGTGCTGCCTCTGCTCTCTAGCTCAGGGGAA
>VZRX01023108.1:0-35464 GCA_013398075.1 Notiomystis cincta | reverse complement strand
CAGGGGAATACACAAGTAGCTTGTTTGCTTATTCCTCTCTCCAGGTTCTCTCTTCTCCACGCAATGTCCTTTTCAAAACGCTGTGATACAATTGTAGAAATTTGAAGAGCCATTTATGGCACTGCTGTAGTTTTTTTGCCCTGTGTCCCTCCGGCTGAGGTGTCCGGTTACGGCGAGGCGATGGAGCAGTGAGCTGCTGGAAAGGAGCAGCCGCTATTGCCACCCCTCTGCAGATCGCGCTCTGGCCGGAGCAGCCCGTCCATCCGAGAGCGTTTCCATCCAGCATAATGACTGTGTGGTTCCTGATTAGTCTGTTTATGTGGCCCATGGCATAGCGAACTATTCTGTTTCTGCTCTCCCAAGCCGGGGTTTCTCTTTCATCCGTTCATACATGGCTGCACCTTTTCTAACTTAAAACGTAGTAAAGTTGAGAGGTTTTTGCTCTTTTACTCTTTTCCCCCCCTTTCTTTTAAATAGAGTTATAAGGCTGAATTGGTGAAGAGACAGAACCTCTGTTTTTTGCATATGTACCATGTGTGTAGTTGCCCATTTTCAGTGACATTCTCACATGCTAAAGTAAATCACAAACAATATTTGTTCTGTTGAGACATTTTTCAAAACTAAACAAGTGGAGAGCACAATTCACCTTAAAACCTTGAGGAAGGTGTTGTCTATGTTGCTGTCACGACTTCTTGTCTCCTCTGTAAAGTTTTTAAGCCTCAAGAAAATAATGATGAACTTTTCAAAGAACATGATGAAATACATGTCTCATTGAAAGAATTGAGGACTCTCACTGATTTTGGTATACCTCAGAAGTCTGCACTCTTCATTGCTTTCCTTTGCTTTGAGTGTTGCAATTAGTGCAGATGGACCTAAAAAGTGTAATGAGAGAAGGTCCAGCCCTAAGTGATCTGGCTCATCTCTGCTGCAAGGGTTCAGTGACACTGTGCACGCGAGCCAGAGGCAAGGCTCTGGAACACAGGCAGCAGGACCAAAAACACAAGGCTCCTTCCCATCAAAAGCAGCATGGACACTGCAGAGGGAGAGAGTTGATCCAGGTGGTACCTGCAGCTCAAGCAGGCACATGTTGACAAAGACACCTGACTTCTTCAAGAGTCCACCTCACAAATACAAGATGTCATGACAGCCTTGGTAATGGAGACCAGATCTCTTTATAGCTGACAGAAACATTTGTTTGCATTCCACCAGATGATTCTGTTTCCCATCACTAAGAGCTTAAAGAATTTCTTGACATTATGAGTTTTTAATAGCTTTTCTTTTTATTAACTTAAACAATTTTCCATTAACGTGCCAGTGTTCTAACTATTTGTTTAATGTCTGAGGGTGATGTAAAATCACCTTAATGGCTGGTGTATCACCATTTGCTGTGCTGGTCTATTCTTTCCCCAGAATGTAACCTGAGTAATCCTGTCTTTAAGAATCCTGTGTTCTTGCTGGAACAGTATGTTGTCATTATAGTAAAAGCAGTATAAAGCCCAGTCAGCCTCAGACAAGTTCTGACTCATAAAGAAACACAACTGATATCCAGAAGATTTCAGGATGTGTGGCAGTGTAAGAAGAATTTTTTCTTTTTCCTTTTACGATAAACTGGGGAGTTTTATACTATTTTAACTAGTTTTGACAGGTTTTTAATGTTCCTTGCTAAAACCACAAAAAACATTCTTTGCAAACTCACATTTTATTCTGGATTATTGCACCAGTGTACCACTATTCTGAATCTTTTCTTGGATGCTTTTAATGACAATCTGTACTGACAGCAGAGAACACTTCATCATTACAGAAAGTTGTCATGGGAAGGATTGTGGGGGCTCAGGATCAATGCAGGTCATTTGTACCCATGGTGTATTCACAGCAATTATATACTCAGTCATGCTTCATTTGTGAATTTGTGGCACATAAATGACTTATCCAGAGAGCACAGAGGTAAACAGAAAAGTTTCAGCTGTAGAAGGAAAACCTTATTGATGAGTTCAATTCTATTTTCATTTAAAATATGTCAAATACCCTCCTTGCTTCAGCAGTCAATACACATGAATCAATTTCTATGTTTAAAAATATAAAATTATATCACCCATTAATGTCAGTCTTGTGTAACTGTGATCCACAAATCATCTGACTACTGAGAAAATTTATGACGTTAGACATTGGGAGAAAATATTAGCTGGATGGTAGGCGAAGTAAACAAACATAAGAATTTGGAAGAAGCTATTTGGGTGCCTGTTAAGGGCTGACAGGCTTCCCAAGGCATGTTGTGAAAGAGTTTCTGTCTGCCTGCTGCATTTATTGGCACTATCACATATCATTTTTGGAGCAGATACACATATCCAGTCTTGTATTTCTAAAGGATAGGAAGCAAGTAAACAAGGATTTTCTGGGTGCGAATTTGAGGGAGACCAATTGATTCTTTGCATACTTCCCACACTTTTTCCTTCCCTTTAGATGTTACTGATAAACATTGGTTTGACAAAAAAACCTCAATGCACTTAAAAGTAATCTGAGAAAGACTGGATTTTGAGAACCCTAGCCCAATATGTCTGCACAAAGGGGAAATATGATATATTCTTTTGAAAAAGAAAAAAAAAAGCCAGTAAATTTAGGTAATTATGCACATCTACTCTGTTGTGGGTTTTTTAATTTCATATTTGAAAAAGATAATTCTCATCTTGGGCATCTTAGGAACAAAAATCAGGTTTTACTTGTGGTCATAGATATCTGACTGAAAAGATTGCATCAAGAAGATCATTTGTATGCTTTCATTTCAAAGTAGCTGGAGGAGTGCTGTGTTAAAGCCACAGAGGGTGAAACAAGGTAAATGGCTAAACTTTTCCTTTTATGAGCTGCACTGTGGGTCACTCTTAAGAAACTTCTTGCAGTCTAAAGCTTCCTCAAGGGAGGCACTGAAGGAGGGGTGCTGATCTTCTCTCTCCAGTGGGACATGGAGTTGGAATGAAGATGCATCAAGGGAAGGTCAGATGCAAGATTTCTTCACTGAGTGGGGATGTTGTGGGCTCCCCAGTGAAGTGGCCGTGGCAACAAACCTGTCAGAGTTCAAGGAGTGTCTGATCAAAGCTTTTTGTGATATGGTTTAATTTTTGGTAGTTCTCTGAGGAGCAGGGATTCAAACTCGATGTTTTTATGGATCCCTTCCAACTTCTTATATTGCATAATTCTGTGATTCCACTGGAGAACATGGAGATGAGAACCAAGTGCTGTGTTTTTCTGAGTCCATTTCTCCACATTAAGTAATTTCTCCTTAGAAAGTAGTCAGGATCTGTGTGGGCCAGCTAATTATCCACCTTGAATTGCAGTGTTGCTGCCTTCTCTGCTAAAGTTTGCCACATTCTGCCATGCAATTGCTTATTTGAGCACTCCCTGACCACTGTCTGAGGGGTAGAAACAAGTCAGTTTAGCAGAATCCTACTGCTTTGTATTAACTTTGTAAATTTTTTAATGAAATTAAGGTAGGAAGTGATCACAGAGCAGCTCTGGTCAGAGGGACAGTGTGCTGGGCATGAAATTAAAGGCAGAAGGCACAATAGTCCCAGGATGTTTTAGAACTTCAGAAAATTAATTCAGAGGAGTGTTATTTTAAATTACTAATATATCTTACATTTCCTGCTATTCTTAAAGTTTTCACATTACCATATTAACATTGCCAGCCCATTACATGATTTTTTTTTCACAAAAAAAAAAAAAAAAAACCCAAACATCCCTGATTTAAAATTTATAATAAGAGTTTAATAGAAATTAGTGGGTTAAACTCTTTATTATATCAAATATCTGAGTTATGATCAGATTCTGATATTCTGTATGTGTCTGTTAACACTCATTTTAAGCAGAATATACTTCAGCCTTTCACCTGAGACAGAAGGAAGAAAGTGTTGCAACACCTAATTCTGCACAGAGACTCCAGAGCTGTCAACTCATCCCATCTCTTGTACTTCAGATGAAAAGAATATTTGGTGCTCTGCAACCACTTCCAACATGGCATACAATATATTCCTTTGACTAGCTGGCATCCTTCTATAAAGAGAAGGTTTTGGTTTTAATTTGCTGTCCTTTCTGATACTTGGCAGAAATATTCTTAGCTTTTTAAAAACAGATCAAATATATCCATGAGACCCCATGTGCTCCAAGCAGCAGTGAAATAACTTCCCCAGTACCATTGGTGCCATCATTCACTGTCCAAAGAGGTTCAGATCCTTGCTTTGCATGCTCACAGTAACAAGAAGCCACGTTGTGCTTATACCCTTTACCCAACAAAATCCAAATAGTTGAGCTCAGCCCTTTGTACTGCTTCTACCAGGAGTGTTCAGGGCATAGATAACTTAGAGGCAAACCAGTGTTCAGCTGTCTATTCCTGAGCTTTCCTTTAGGGCTGAGTTCACTATTACCTGTTGCTTTGAAACAGGACACACTGGGTTGCTATCCCTTCCTGCATTCCTTCCCCTGTGCATCCTTCAGATCTGGGGCAAGTGTTAGGCTTTCTTATGGTCTTCATAAAACCTCTTCTTTTTATGTGCTTGTTTTGCACTTTAGGTAATCTAAAATTGACTTCTTCTTTGGTGTCTCTGTTTCTACCCACTGAAACAAGAGAATGGTTTACACTTCAAAGCTGTTCTTTGCAACCACTGACAAGTGTGTGCCTGTGCAAGCCATCCCTTCTGGTCTGGGTAGAAAGGGGATGGTGGTGGAAAAGGGAATGCCCGTGTGTTCTCTTCATAACAGCAATCAAAATAAAAACCTGGTCCTCCCATAGCACTTTTTCAGAGAGACTGTTCTCTGGGGGGGAGCTGTGCCTGTGAGAGATCTGCAGGTGGGGGTGAAGGAAGCCTCAGAGCTGGGCATTAGGAGGGCTGGAGGCATGCATGGTGGAAGGGAAGATGGAAAACCAAAGGTGTCTAATTTGTATTGCATATGGGGGAATGAACTTTTATTAGATAGGAAGAGAATATTAGTTATTAGGCTACCTCAGGAAAGTAAGGACTTCCAGAGAGAAGTAACAACTAGCTTGTGTGGATTTCTCCAGGCTCACTGAAGTAAGAGGAGTGCCAGTCCATTCCTCCTTTACTGTACTGTATATTTACATCCTAAGGATTGGAAAAAAATATTGGAAAGGGTAAGGTGAGAAAAGAATCTGTAAAAAACACAATAGAATAGCTGTGAGGAAAGAAGAGTTCTTGCAAAAATAGTTTTGTTATTGCCATGGTGGTGCATTCTTTGATAATACAAAACATACCATAGAAAATCCTGTCATCTTTGGTTTGGCTTTAACATTCTGTTTAGCAATACAGAAATCACTTCAGTTTACTGTAGTGTAATTTCCCACCCTGGAATCTGACTAGGAAATTGGTTGTAACTTTATATAGGCAAGGAGCCATACTGACCACCATGCAAAATCCTTCATCTCCAACACACTCCACCAGAAAAATAAAGTTAAGCTTATTGCAACTGAGAAAGTTGAAGCAACTATTATTTCTCCCTTATGGCACAGATTATGGCATGTCCAAAACTTCTGAGGAAGTTTCTTAAACCATGGATATTTATTTGGCACCATGCTTATGACTAGCTTACAGATTGAGCACACACCTGGGACACTCTGGAGCACAGGAGTGGGAGCCCTTCATGGACAGGAAGGAAAACAGGAACTCCTCACTGTGCCATGGGCACTGGAGGAGGTGGTGTAGATACACCCAAAGAGGCAGATAACTTTTTATTTATGTTTAAGTATGGTGCTATTGCACTGTACATTCATTTCAGGACTTTTTTTTTTTAATGCTGCTATAGGTACAAGAAAAATAAATCCACAAAATTTCTGTACTTGCAGAAGAACTCTGCCACAAACTTGATAAGACATACATAAATAGCATTTATGCTTTCAATAATCTTTCTTACTTTAACAGAATTCTGTAATAATTGAAATGACCATCATTTGTGGTACAATCTTTTACATCATTTCATCCTTTTTTTAAAAATAGTTTCCCTGATTATAATAATGTGTGTATTCATTTGAGGGATATTTTTTACTAGGCTATGAACACACATATTTTTATGTGGTTTTATAAACATATTAGAGAGTCAATACTGTGAAATCCACTTTGAAAGCAATTTAATATGGAGAAGACTCAAATGTATAAATACAAATTTATTGTTAACACCTTTCTAGCTACCAATACCAGCACAGCATTATGAGAGCTTCTATGGAGCAAATTAACAACATCTCAGCCAGACCCAATCCAGTGACACATGAATAAAAGAAAAATATCTCCAAATAAAATGGAAACTGTTGGCAGGTTTCTTAAGTGCTTTGGCAAAGTAGACTTTCTCAATGTGATCCTAAGTGCCTACAAAGCAATAGAGACAAGGCAAAATAAAATATAGGAGCTCAAACTTAATTCTCTTTATTTTGTTTGTAGAAAATATTTTAGCTACGTTTTCATACTTTTTCAAGAAATTTGCTTGCCCTGTCTTTAGCTCAAGCTTCTAGGTAGTTACTTTGTTAAGATCAGGTTAGGTAGGCTCTCTCAATCTGCCAGCTTTGCTGTAACTTCATTTTCCAGTATTAAGGTTTAATTTGAAACCATAATACCAAACTTCAGCATTAGATTAATCATCCACTAAAGGAACAAAAGAAAGTCCCAAATAATACTAACGAGAAATAACCATTTTGTAAAGTACTTGATTATGGATGATGTAATAAATAGTTCCTGGTTTGAGGTTTTCCCTTAACTACAATTACACAGCTCCTTTGAATGAAGCTCCACCTGAAAATCTTTAAAGACTTTCTGAAATAGCTTTATAAGAATGTAGAACTGTATATGAGGAAAGAAACAAAACAATTCCATAAGAAAAAGAAGAGAGACTTGTGGTCAATGTGGCAGGAAAGAATAAAATTGCTCAGAAAATTACTCTGGGAATTGAGAGTTTCTGATCATTGAAATCCAAAAATTATCTTCCTATGCAGTATAGGAATAAATAACTTTTCCTTAAAATCCTACTAATGTAAGCAATTCACAAATACCATAATTCGATATTATAGAATTTTATGTATATTGTATGGCTTTACATCAATAATTATATTTATGTAAAATATATTTTATAACACTATTTATATCAATACTGTTTACTTGTATAGACTATTCTTTTTAGCAAATATTGGGTATTTCTGGTAGCCTTGGATGTAGTTGTGTCTCTCTGGGTCTAGACTTGCCCTAAACATTTTCTTTTTGTGTTGTGCAATGAACAGGCTTAGGCAGTCCTCTCTCTCCCCCCCTTCCCTGGTCACACACACACACACACAGAGCTTTATTTTCCTTGGAAGAGGAACTCCAGGGTAATGGAGGTGTTGCACCATGTTCCAGAGGTCTGCTCACAGCAGACAGAACTGCCATCAAAGGTCTGGTCAGATGTCTTTTGGAAGTCCTAATTAAGTTTTTATTTTATCTGGTGTCAATTAAATTAGCTCTGAGTATCAAAGTAGTTTCCTCATATAATTTTGCTATCTTTTGATGGCAAACTGTTTAGCCAAATAAATTTATTGATTTCATTTCTTAGTTTGAAATACCAAAGAAATCCTTTCCCCTTTCTTCTCCCTCAGCGCTTTTTGTTCTATAATTTTAAACTTCCACTGGGTGGCATCGTTTCTCCCACAAAAAAGTCTAGTACATGTGATTGATTTGCAGCAAACTTGGGAGCTTTGAGCTTCTCTGCCACAACTATGCAACACACTGATGGCATAGGGGGTAAGAGAATGCTCCCAATGAAGAGTGTTCCTTCCATCTATTTATGGCTGTGTGCAGATGGTCTCTGCCTTGAGTATTTTAAGACTGTGCTGAGAAGAATTGTTAGGTAGGTTTATTTCTTTTTCTCCTTTTACACCCAAGATATCTGGGGAAACAAGCACAACTCAACATAATTTATTTGTATAGGACAGATTGTATTTATGAAGTTTTCTGTGGAGATGACAGTATTACTGAAAATGGAAACAAAGAAAAAATGTAAGAATTGTGCTGTTCAAGGACCAAACAATAGGCATTTGACACTCTTTCTAGTAGATTTACAGATCACAGCTGTTTGCAAAATGCAATAAAAAAACCTTGCAGCCATGCTGGAAGAATTCTTAGAATCTCAAATGAGAAGTAAAACCTTCAATCATCACCAAAAAAAAAAAAAAGAATATTCACAAAAAAATAATTGAATTAAGGGGTAACAAGGGTCTTCTGCCTTGAATTGTCTGTAGAACTTAAAACTAAATTGTGAAAATGTGTCTGTCATTTCATCAATTAGACCAAGCAAGATTCTGTGCCTAAATCTAGTTTTTGTGAATACTCTTAACCTGAATATTAAGAACTGATCCTAACTAGATGCCTACTTTTCTACAAAGTAACTATACAATATTTTTGACATGAAATTCCTATTTGATGAGAGGAAACTGAAAATATTTAAGTGCACTCTTGGCATGTGCCAGGGCAGCATTCTGGCATTAACCATGTACTGTCCTAGCCCTCTTTAAAAGCCACCAATTGCCTAAAAGTTGTTTGAGTGTCAAATGTTCCTCTAAATTCATCAGTAAAACCTGGCAAAGTGATCCTTGACATTGTGTACAGCCAGAAATCTGGTATTTCCTGGTTTGCTTCCAGGCTTTTGGATGGCTTGCCAAACATTTTGAGCACACAAAAAGATAATTTCTGGTGTGTAGTTTTCTCACTTCTAACTATTAATGATAATTTCTTTCTCCATACTTTCCAATTATTGGTGGCATGCTCCGTCCCTGCTCCGTTTTCCCCCCCCTTGATCCCAGTGTTTTGTCCAAATCTATTGTAAGGGCAACAGTCCAGTTCTCCAAAGCAAGAGATGCAAATGCTTGAACAATTTAAAGTTAAAAAAAAAAAACTGTTGTGAATTTTCTTAATCATGTGTAGCACCAATCAGTCTGAAAATCTGGAGAAACTGAGTTTTAATTTGATATATGCTTTGCCATTGATCCACCCTTTGGGTTGTAGCTGTTTGTGGTTCAGGATGGTATTTCAGATGAGATGGGTAGAAAAACAATGAGTGAGTACCACTGTTAAATGCTCTCTAGCTGTGGATAGCTGCTCAGAAACTAAATTAGTCCTTAAGTGTAGCACACTAATGCCAGCTAACTAATTAATTGCCAAGAAATTGGGATCTTTAATCTGAAAACTTTGTAAGAAATATTCCCTTTATTGACTTACTTCTTTATCTCCTTCAATTCATGGAAGACTGAAGGATTTTCAGAAAAAATGTCATGATATTCAAACCAACTCTGAAACTTGGCAAAATGTGAAAATTGTCTTGAAAACCATTCAGACCTTTTAAGAACTGTCAAAGCTTTCACCCTAAATTTAGCTGGTTTAGGAAGATAATGCTAGTATCTCCTTTAGCATGTAGTGCCAAGTTGCGGGGAAACAAATATGCCGAGTTTCACTGAGTGGATATCAGTCTTTGGAGGAAAAAATGAAACTTTCTTCTGATTTCTGAAGAAGTCTGTAGGAGTTGCAGGTGCTCTACATCTTTAAAATTCAGACAAGTTTACATAAGGATCAGAGGAAGATAAACCTGCTAAGCATTTTTATTGAATTAATTAGAAACATGGTCATATTTCTGAAGAAATTAAACAATTATTGTATTATAGAACCCAGGAAGCAAGATAGATGTGATACACTGAGAATATGAAAAGAATTAGTAAATTAGCCCAATCTTCATACATGTAAATAATACCACTGTGAAAGGTTAGAAGAAGGGATCAGTCCACAAAATACCTAGATTATTTCTAACAGCCTAATTTGTGGAACAGAGATCTGAAGAACATCCCAAATTTAGGCACAGGTCGAATTTTTAAGGTGACTAGATAATGTGCAGACTAAAAAGGACCATAGTTAGATAATTTATTGTTGAGGAGATAAATTTTTGCTTCTCCCTGAAGTACTAGATGTCAACAACTATCAAAAGAAGAAATTGTGATGACTAAATCATTAGGTCTTGTCCAGCACAGAAGTTACAACTTGCTTCTGAAATAGTTTTCTAAGTCAGAAAGTACATTTATTCCACTTCAGGTCATCATCTATGGGTCATGGAAGTGAATGAAGCAGGTAAAACCACATAAACTAAGATGATCATACCTAAATGATGTTGTGATACCTTGCCAACTGCTATATAAATATCCATACAATCTGTTCTTTGTATCTCATTATTGCAAAGAAATGTGTTCAGGACTCAGGCTGTAAACCTTCTATCCTTCTCTGAGAGAGTATCCTCATGACTAAGCTGTTAAAGCTGTGGGGGTTTGATGGGGTATTTTTTTTTCTTTTTACTTTTTATGTATTTTTCTTTCCTCTTGCAGTGTAGCTAAATGGAATACTTATGGATGATTTTCAAAACTACCCCTAGGACATTTTGCCAATAAAGGGAATTGACTGGCTAACAAGGCCTGGATTTTATAATTCGAAAAACCTGTATTGTATTGTTTTAATATTTTGTCAACTGCCTCATGTATCTCGAGGTTTTCATGTACTTTCATCTGGCTCTGTTTCAAAGAGGGTGAATCTTCCAAGTGGATATGGTCATTCTCCAACAGGTTGAAGGTTACTCATATCAGTCTTTGACAAGATTTTTTTTCTACTTGCCTAGATTGCTACAAGTTTTCATGGAATTTCAGTTTTAATGTCCTACAAGTATGTTGTATGCTTAATGAACTCTGTTCTGTTTTCCTAGAGTATTTCCCCAATAACTAATTTTTCTGTTTAGTTAAGATAAAATGAGAAAACCATTAGTTTTGAGACCCTTCATCATAACTTTATCTTGTCAGGACTCTGTTGTCAGAGGCCTCACAAAAAATTGTGTTAGCTTGTACAATTTTAGTTGAAGGAGATGTCTGTCTGGATCCAAGTACTTGGATAGGATTGTTGAACTGGGGCTCAAAACTGGTGCTTAAAACTGAAATACATATTCTTCACTCTTTCTTGCATTTAAATGAATATAACTAATTCTCTCTGACAGCTAAAATCCAAATCACCAACTGAAATGTAGATGGCTGCATTAGGCTGTGCTCCAGTCAGTCAAATATATTTTGTTTAATGTTTTCCACTAATGTTTATTTGGGATTTGGATATACAGCTTTGCAGAGTGAACCTCCACAGGTTCAAAAAACTCTTGAATACATAACAAATATTTGAACATATGGCCCATGATATCATTCTGTTGCTGTAATAAAAGTACGTTCCTTCTTATATTTTTCATTCAGAGAGGTACAGCTTTTGTTTCCTGTAGCTGAATTATTTATAATTCTTCTCTAGCTTTTCCAGATTTCAGGTATTTATCTAGTCATACTCCCCCTCACCATGCTGGTCAACTGCAGTATCCTGGAGTCTCCAAAGGAATCTGAACCACGGTCAGGTAACCTGACAGATCCTGAAGACATTCTCCTTCCTGAGGAACTTCCTTCCCATTTGACAGGACCATCTTTATCAAAGAGAGTGTGGAAATCACTTATCCTTAATGCTGCTCCTGGTGCTGTGTGCCTAAGGCTCCATGTGAACTGAAGCAATCAGCCAGGATGTCAGTGCTGCCTCTCTCCTGAACTCCCTTCAGCCTTTAGAGTGGTTTCTCTAGTCCTTGTCTTCACTCTGTTTGAAGTCTCAGCCCAGCAGTCCTGATGCCTGTGGCAGAGCTCCCTGAACCAGGACTGCAGCTGGTTGCACTTAACATTCTGCCCTGCTCTGGGCTCTCCGGCGGCTCCCGATGACAAAGTACTTTCTTCTAGGTTGTGTTCCTGGAATTTCTAGGACACAAATATCTGATCACTGTTGCATAATTATCTCTAAACTATTTTTTAAATCCTGAATTCTCAGGAAAATACTTCTCTCTTTAGCATGTTAGCTGAGATAAGGTGGGAAACTTTTCCTTGGCCCCCTAACTAAAAGATCCAAAGCCTTTACGAAGGCCTGAACACCTCGATCTTGTTCTTGGTCATTTCAGCAGAAACTATTTCATTCTTGTAAAGGCCAATTCCATAATTATTTAGATGAGTCTTTATAGAGTTTGGTTTCAATTTATAGATCGAATTTGATTCATAAATTGGTATTTTTAATGCTGCCGATTGAGAGGTGTGGCTTTATTAAAATCTGGTGGCTTTTAAGCTTATATAGTTGCTATTCTGTAATCATAATAGACAATACAGGAAAAAAAACCAACATAATTTTGTTCCTAACTTTCTTGCTGGAATCTGGAAAATTGCAGAATCTAATTCAGAACAGCTGGTTCCAAATATGTTAAGTTTTGGTTGATTGCATTACCATTAAATAATATTGAAATAAATGGCTTATCTCAAAGAAACTAAGCAATTTGATGCCTTATTTGGTAAACAGTCTTGTGTCTCTGAAGGCTAGAATTAGATTCAGCCTTTAAATAAATATTTAAGATCCCAACAACATTTTTAATGATTTTAGTTTTAGAACATGCTTAGAGCTCTCATGCTGATTCTTTTGTTTAAAGAGCACTAGCTCTAGTTTCATGCATAAATGCTGTGGCATGCCTCTTCTGGTTTCTGCTAAACAAGGAAAATAAAGAATTGATAGACAATACATTAATATCCAAAAATAACTTTTTCTTGTCGTTACATGGGCTTTTGCACTGACCTTTATTAGACAATATTTTTTTATGTTTAAAAAGCTCAATACATTTTAACTGATAAAAATCTGATCAAGTTCAGCCTATTGGTTTTCCTGAATCTGTGCCAGCTGTAAGAGCTGAATCATTCTGGTTTGAGTTATTCACAAATAAATAACTGGCAACAGCATTTAGATTTAGTTGGATGACTAAAACAGTGAAAGTGCTTTAGAAAGACACCAAAACATTGTTCTTCAAAGCTCTCTTTAAGGCTTGTGAATTATGCCACTAAAGAGAGAGAAGCATGTGTGAATGGAGGAAAGGTAGAAAAAACAGAAACTTCGAATTTTTCGGTCCCAAGTTGAGAATAGCAGGAAGGGGATACTCAAGCTTAGGGAGGCTTTAGGGAAAGTGTATTTAAATGATGATCTCATGACAAACCATCCTGAACTGCTTTGGTTTGGTCTTTGTGACAGTGGGGAAGGACATCAGCTTTTGTATCCCTGACAGGGCTATTCTGTTAAAGATTAGAGCTGTGCAGGTTTGTTTTAAATTAAAATTATTTAATTGGAAAAAGGTTTTAATTTTAACCTTTTTTTTTGAAAGAAACGATCACCTTCCATTTGAATTGAACACTACTTGAAATATTTTTGAATCCTATAGGTTAAAAGCCTTAAAATATGTTAGGCTTCTTTCTTATTGCTTCACAGGCTGTTCTTTCCCACCTTTAAAAAAATTTAAGTAAAATAAAATGCCTCTATCTTGTTACACTGTTGCCTGTCTTTCTTCTGTCATAACTGTTTTCTGTCAGGGTGATTTTTTTCCTCCCCTTTTACTCATATGTGTTGTTCATACAAAATAGCTAGGTAAAGTCTGTATTTATAAGCTCTTTTTAAAAGGAGCTTCTTGCAAAGAAGAGCATGGGGCAATAGCAGGGTATTTTTGTGAGACTCTGGAGCTCCAAGGGTTAACCTGGTTTCCATTTGAAAACCTGCCCTAGCAGCAGTGCAACCATGCTAGTACAGTCCAGTCTGTAGTTCATAAATCCTAGTATTTTCAACCAATCTGACACTTGTCTATGATATACCTAATCTACAGTCCAGAGACACTACTCAAAGGGAATTCAGAAGTGACTTGACATAACATGCAGTCTTTCTTGCCACATCTGTATGAAGCTGTTTTCTCTGTGCCTTGCTCCTACAGATGACTCTTGCTGGTCTCTTGCTTCTGCAGGTGACTCTTGCTGGTCTCTCCTAGAGAGCTATGTTGGTTTTGCAACTTTCAGATGCATAAACTTCAGTGAAACATGAATAATATTTTACAGCTCATCATGAAATATGCAACACTCATCACTGAACTCAGCCTTTGGTTCTGAAGCGTATTTGTGGTTCGGATTTTAACCAAGTCCCAGATGCAGAGCTGGTGTCACAGAGCCAGCCTGTGTCTGGCTGTGCTTTCTGGTGCAGCCCTCACATGAACT
Source organism: Notiomystis cincta (assembly GCA_013398075.1). Classification (NCBI taxonomy): domain Eukaryota; kingdom Metazoa; phylum Chordata; class Aves; order Passeriformes; family Notiomystidae; genus Notiomystis; species Notiomystis cincta. The sequence goes on along the minus strand of VZRX01023108.1, from coordinate 21,336 downwards.
GATGCAGTTGTCTGGATTTCAGCACTGTCAGGGTGACAGTTTTAGCCTGGCTGTCCCATGAGCTGGTTCCACTCTCAGCCAGAGAAGGATACTGCAGAGGTTGGCTTTGTCAGTGCAGAAAGGTTCTGCTTGAGTCCAGTTTGGTTTCATAGGGCTGCAACAGGTCAGTCTTGGCATCAACCCTGCTGGATGTTCAGATGAGAGTCATTCTGCAAGAGACCTCTGTGCTCATGTCCCTGGGTGTTTAGGTTCCCAGAAGGCTTATTTACTCATGACCTCCATTGTGTGAATGTCCCAGCCAGCCCTAGTCTGATGTTCTGCATAAACTAATAAATACTGCCTTGAATACTAGGCAGCATGTAGAAGAGCCACAAGGACTTCTCTACAACACTTCCTTCCAAGCAGCAATGTTGAACCAGAACTAACACCAAAAACATCAGCTCAGTTTAAACCACCTCCTTACAAAAGTTACTCTGAGGCACTCATGTCATGCTATCCATAACCTTTCATTTAAACACCACGTTTTCAAAGCTTTTCTCTTCATAATTACTCTAGATAATAAGAGGTCATTGCATGTCTCAGTACAAAAATAAAATACTAGCCATTTTAGGAAGGATTTGTAAATACCCAACATTTCCTGTGTAAAGCGATGCAGTTTTTAAAAGAAAACACTGAACAAGCAAAAAGAGTTAACCTGATTCCACTGAGGGAGAATCTGCCTGTGAGAAATCTCTACAGCAGACTGAAATCTAGCTGCTGTTAGTTTATTTGTTGGAAGAAAACCAGACCATCCTTTTGCCCACTTCCCAGAAGAGAGTGTCTGTGGGTGTTCTCTTTTCTTTCTCACCAGTAATAGATGAGATCTTGCAATAAGACCTGACTGCTAGAGAGACTACCTCAAGAAGCTATTGTCATGGAAAACAATGACATCAGCCCAAGATCTGTGCTGTTGCTCTTGCACCCTTCCTGTGGTGCAACATCAGTAAAGAATAGTTATTTGTTTCTTGGAATAAGAAATACAGCAGAATTACTAATGCTTTGCTGGATTGTTTTGTTTTCTTACAGCCTTTTTTATCCTAACCTCTAATTATGTTTCTCCTCTATAAACATGGACAGGAGAAAAAAAAATTACTACAAATATTGAGTTCTTCAGGAACATGTGGTATGAAGATGATGGGAAGTGACTTCTCCTACTTGCATGTATGTGTCCCAAAATAAAGTATTCCTCTATTTTGGAAAGACATATATAAAATTATATGAATCTTTTATCCCATATGACAGGGAGCCAGCACTGTGATTTTGACTGCTAAAGGAAACCTGGATTGTTGAGTCTTTGTAGAATTCCTTATAAGAGCTGGATACCTGACATGAGCACATAATTTCATTTGGTTCCTGTCTTTGGCCTGTTATGAACCCATTAAATAAAAACATCTGATATATATTCCCAATATAGTTTTTTCTGCTTCCTCCTAGTAGAAAAGGCTGACATCAGTGGATCATTGCTATTAGCAAGTCAGCAGAGAGCAAAGCAGGTTTTACTGCAAGAATGAATATAACAGAATGAAAATGTATACAGTGACTTAAGTACAATTTAAATACACAAGGACAGTGTATATATGGTGTGGAAGGTGAAGGGTCAGAAGCAGGATCATCAGCTGGAGCATGTGCTGGCTTTTTGGTAGCCAAGATGTTTCAGTTGATAGGTCACAGCTTGCTGACTGTCATCATTACCTCCTTTTCCCATCTCTCATCCTGGATAGAAAACTCAAACTCACTCAAGTCAAAGGAAGGTGATGACTATGATGAAAATGTAACAGTTCAGAAACAGGCAGCAAGGCAGAAAATATTAGTTTAGGCTTTCAGCCTCACACAAGTGACCGAGTTTGACAGACACAAAGTCACAAATACTAGTCCCCAGAAAGCCAGCATCTCCTCCAGCTGACAAGCCTGATGATCCTACTGGTTTCCTTTCAATAGTTATGTTTTTGTCACTGTCATCATCGTCCTGAGATCCATTAAGGCCATGAAGGATGGAAAAATGAGTCCATAAATGGTGGTGAGCAGGGAAGGCTGTTAAACAATTGGTGGTGTAACTCTAAAAAAGCAACAGTGCAGAGTGGTGTGCTGTATATTGAGGAAGTGGCATAAAACATTCTGGGGTTGGTCTGTATTCAGCAAAAAGGGCAAAGTCTTTCCTGTGATAACCGTGGTGGGAAGCCTACATCTAGCATAAGCTCTCCATAATGCTGTGGAAAAGGCTGTGGATGTTGTCTGTCTAGACTTCAGTAAAAAGATGTAATTCCTGGTGGACATGAACCCCTGCAATGGTGAAGGCTAACTGCACACTGAACCAATGTTAGCCAGAACATGGCAAGTAGGTTGAAGAAAGAGATTATTTCTAGCATAAACTCTCCATAATGTACTAATGGTAGAATTTATATCGTGGAAGTCATGTTCTTCCTTCAGTGACCCTTAGAATAAGCTGTAGTGTCATTATAGAGCCACAGGCTTTTTATTCGGCAGCACTCCTGCTTCCCTTGGTGCATCAGATGAACGATGCTCACTTAATGAACAATAATCCAGTACTGTTTTCCCTTTGATACTCAGTGTGTGGCCCTCCAAATGATTTAATACATATTGTTTTGAAGATGGAGCTATGAATTCTCTTAGGAGTTTTTCTCACTACAGTGCGTGCATGTGTTCCACAAAGTGAATTATTTCACCGTTGTTGTAGAGGAGGGGCTGTTCCACACAAAGGGTACATTTCAAAATACCTGCTGATTTTGGTTGCCTAATCTGAGGCATGCTGGATCTGGTTTGTTCAAGGCACTTGCAAATAGTAGCTCTTAATATGCAAAAATACAGATCCCATTACTCTTACTGCGAGTTGTCAAGGCTTTTGCAAGGAATAGCCTGAGGTGTCCGGGCAGGTACATAGAAAATGAGGAAACATACAGTTGCAACCATTAAATGCAATGGAATTCAATTCTTCATGGCAGTATGAACCAAGGCATTTTTCTCATTCAGGATTCCTGTTTCTTACACACTGTCATTAGATTCCAGCAAACACAGGAACTCTGAAAGCAGAAGTGTCCTTGCCTGCACAAACTCTGTTCGTGCCTGGAGACAAGGGCTACAAACAGATTAGAGGCAGGAGAAGAGAAGACATGGGGAAAAGGGGCAGGAGGCCACAGAGCAGAATTCTGAGTCCCTTTGACACACAGTGGCAAGCCAGTGCATGTAGTCATGTTATAAAAACCAACACAATTCAAAACTGGAGGCAACTGAGCTATGGGTGTGAGGTGACTGTCTGCAGTCTTGAATGTGCTTCACAAATTCCAGCACTGTCAGCTGCTGGAAGCCACGAGGTGAGAACCTAGTTGAAGGAACAACAGAGGAGCTGAGCATACAGTAGCAACAGAGAGGATGAGCAGAAGATAGGACCTTCATAAAGAGAGACAAGATCCCAAGCCCACATTGTGGATGGAGGAATAGTAGGATCAGTTGTCCTTGGGGTACTCAGCCCTCTGAGCTGGAAGACAGGAAAGGGGAGAAGAAAGATGCCTCCATAATTCAAGAGAAAATGGTCAGTGACCTGCTGTATCCCTTAGACACACACAGGTCTATGGGGCTGAATGGGATCTGTTTACAAAAGGCAGGCCCTGCTTGACCTCCTGCTATGACCAGGTGACCCACTTAGTGGGTGAGGAAAAGGCTGTGGGTGTTGTCTGTCTAGACTTTAGTCAAAAACCGTGCAGTTCCTGGTGGACATGAACCCCTGCAATGGTGCAGACAAACTCCACACTGACCAGTGCTAGCCAGAGTATGGCAAGTAGGCTGAAGAAAGAGATTATTTCTCTTTACCTAGCACTGATGAAGCTACATCTGGAGTACTGTGGCCAGTTTTGGACCTTCCAGTAGATATGCCAGCACAAAAGGAAATCTAAGGTAATTCAGGAAGATGGAACACTGTGTCATAGAATCACAGAATGGCTTGGACTAAAAGGAACCTTAAAGACCATCTTGCTCCAACCCCCACACCATGAGCATACTTTACTAGAGACTGAAGGAACCAGGTCTGTTTAGCTTGTGGAAAACACTAAAGGAGAAGAAAGAGAGGCTCTAATTGCAATCTCCAAGTACTTAAAAAGAGCTTAGAGAATGGACACAGACTACATCACCAGAGCACAGCAAAGGAACAAGAGGCAACTGTCACACTGCAAGAGGGAAAATTAGCTATGGGTATCATGTAGAAAGGCTGTATCATTTCCATCCCTGGCGAATTTCAAAACTCAGTGCTCTGAACAGCTTGACCTAACTTCGAAGTTACTGTGCTTTCAGCAGATGATTGACTTCAAGAGCTTCCTTCCAAACTATTTTTTTCATTATTCATCTCTATTAGTTATCCAAGTTCTCATTTACTTTAAAGTTAACTCCTTGTCACTACAGAACACACTTTTCTGTTCACATAAATCATATTTCATTGTTGCTCTGAGACTAAAGTTCTACTCTTTGATGTTTCACAGTGAATGTTTATCTGGCTCTTAGTGCTTTGCCAGGGATCATAGAGGAATGCCATGGTAGAAATAGAGCTGCCATATCACTGAGTACAGTTATCCATATTCAGCAGCAGATAATGGCAAAGCCACTCTCTGCATACATTAACCAGATCTACCTCATTCTCACTCTGCAGGTCATTATGATAGGAATAAATCACTGTAACAGACTGTGGGTTTATTACCTGGACAAAGTTCCCATAATTTTGTGTCTAATGGACACCTTTCATTGGTGACACATCGAGTAAAGGCAGTTACTGCCCTGAAACTGAGTCTGAAAAAGGAGGGACATCCTTGCAGTTCTTCTATTGGTCAGTCCCATGATATGAGCAAAGATCCTCCACTGTTAGGGGCAAAAAGTTTCTGGATCACTCTCTGAAAAGAGTTATCTTGTGCAACGAAGTCAGAAACAAAATGATGTGGTGTGGGAATTTTGACTGAGCAACGAAGTGTTGCTTGAATCTCTCAAGGATTAGTGCCCGATGGGTTCCACGCAAGGTAAAGCTCATGGTTCTTAACTGGCTTCACTGGGTATTCTGCAGCACCTGTGAGCACAGTAACTGCTGGGATCTTATCTTTTTGCCAAGGAGGAAAGCAACTGTGAGGCTGCAATTATCTCATGACCCTGAGATCATGAAGTCTAAGCAGTTTTTCACAGTGCAAAAAGCTGCATATTTGAGGGCTGTAGTTTTCTCTTAGTCTGTGAAATCACACATTTCTGTGAAGTTGTATGAGGGAAAAATGAAAGGAAACACAACTTTAAACAGGGGGGTTTATTATTATTTGGTCCACATTATGAAAATAATCAAGAATAACATATAAAACCAGTCATTATTTTCCCTCTGCAGTCTGCAATTTCTTTTCTCATGGAAAAGATGGTTTTAAGCATTGTTCTAACTTATCAACAGATACCACAGACAAGAACACTGTTGAGATTCTTAAGCCTGCACATATAACAAAGCTGGTGAATGCTTTTCTAGAACTGTGGGCTGGTAAATGACAGGCAAAACAGATGTCACACCATAAACACAGCACCAAAAGGGAACATTTGTATCTAGCACTTATCAATACTGACAATTCAGAAAATTGTTCATGTGCAGGCAAATATTACAGCATGCACCATGAGATTTTCATACTGATTTTATGTATGTAATGGCTGCACAGGAGCAGATTGTGAGATAAGGGATTCTGATACTACATTAGCCATTAATGTGTAGTAAAATGTCCTGATATGCAACTTTTTAGACTACTAGAACTGCAATTATTTAGGCTTTAAGCCTAAAAAGAGATCAGTAAGGAACCTCAGGAATTTACAGGTGGACACAAGGATTTGGCATGGAATTGAACGTTTTCTCATAGCTGTAAGCTTCCAGTAGAAAAACTCATTTCTCTGCAACACTCAGGCATGAGATCTGTTTTGGCTCCATCTAGAGATTCATTTACAAACTGTTTCTGGTACAGTCACCTGCCATGTCCCTACTTTGGGACTTGGTGTAAATGACCAAAAAGGACATGATGTTGAGTACCTACAATTATTTTTAATGCTTAGGTTATTATTTTTCTAAACCACGTGCCCTGCCTTTCCCAGTCATTCCTAGAATGAGGACCCCATGAGAGGGCCTTGGTTTTTTCTAAGAGAACTTTCAGAAAGTGACCAAAACTTCGTCAGAGGTTATAGCTTGACATGTGCTCTGATACTTCATGTTCATCAGCATCCAAAACATAAATTGATTACAGGATCTGTGCTTCACTTGTGAAGGCTCCAGATGGATAATGGGCAGCTTTTGGACTGGGGGCTATTTTCTCTTCCCAGCTGAGGCCTGCTCTGGATGCAATTCTAATGAAATTTCATGTAACAAATAGTAGTATTGTTGGATCTCGGTTTAAGCACAATTGCTTGAAACAAAATGGTTTCAACACACTAGAGCAATAGCCCTCAGCTATGTGTAACTTTGTACAAGGGTGTTACCAGGAGGAACATTTCCACAGCATGTTACTGCAGGAGCCTTTCTGTCTGATAGAGCTGTCACCGCCTTTAACTTTTGCATCTCGATAGGGTCCTGAAGGTCTTAAAGATCCAGCAGCAGCTCACAGCACTTCTGTACTACAAATGTACAGGTTTAAGTCCAGCACTTCAAAAACAGACATTGCAGATGGCTAAGGAACAGGAGTCCTTGGGAAAAATGATCTGTGGAAGAAGAATTTCATCATCCCAGACGGAGAAAAGACCTGCTTTTTTTTCAGAGATACATGGACTTTTCCTACAAATTTCCATCCATTTCCCATGTAGGACAACTGTTACCCGCTCACCTTTATTTGTACTGTTAAAAAACATCACATTAAAAAATAGGAAGAAAAATGGAATAGATTTATTTAGTTTATTTCAGAAGTAACAGCTTATCATTGAAAAAAAACCAAACTATATTCACTTCAGCTTCTGAGCAAAAGTTAGGAGAAGTTCATTCCCACTGCAAAATTTTGGTTCAGGAGGACTCAGATTGAAAACATGAAGGTAAACACTAGAATCAAAATTTGCATTCTGTCAAGTATAATTGAGGCAGAAATAGCCTCTTTTGCTCAATCATACATGCTTTGTGAAAGCAAAATGAAAGTGTCAAGGGAGTGAACAAAACCAGTAGTAATCAAGGCATTTAGCAAAAAGTGGATTTAAATCTAACTGCACATCAATGTTTTTAATGCAACATGATTCCCTAAGATTATATTTTAAAGATCCCATGTATGTGCTACCACTTGATTTACAAGTTCTGCTTATTTTAGTTTATAGTTTCTTCAGTACAAGAGTCTTCCAGAAAGTGCTAGTACAGCATCCAGAACAAAAATTCTACAAATTTATCTCAAGTCTTTTCTTGTTACTTTGACACAACCAATTGCTAACTTATATTACTTTTATAGTGAAGAATCAATGGGCTTGGTTTAAAAAAAAACATGTTCGGGAAGGGATAGAAACTGAAGTGTTATTTTGTTCCTGTTTTTTTCATGGCTTCTCACAAAACACAGGGATAAAACCTGTAAGAAATTAAGCCAATTTAAGTTAGAAAAATCAAGTAGTGAGCAACGGTCAAAAGAGGGTTTTGTTCATTTGAACAAATGAAAAAGATCAGAGTAAGAGGGAATATTTCCCAGGAATATTTCCCCTCTGCTGGTCCAGACCAACTCTCTCCCTGGCTGAAAACTGCTGGCTCAGACCTGGCTCTGGACACAGTTCCCTTTGCAGATAGGTACCCAAACTGATATTTAAAGCATTGCTACAAGCTCAGTCCTGCAGGACTACAGCAGCCAAAATTGTCTCCTACAATTCTCTTACTGGCCTGTCCAGAGTAAAGCACATTTTGGCAGGGCAAGGAATCTCTGTATTTAGATCAAGTCTAAATTTATTTAACATCCACGATAGATGTCTATAGACCAAAAGATACTCAAGCCAGTAGGATAATTCAAACCATATGTAATCCTGACTTCAAAAGAAAGCATAGCCATTACTCAGAAAAACTCAATTTGTCAGAAGTGTGGGTAATTTTTGCTGCAGAATTATACACGAGAATTTGAACCCATCTCAGTCACAGAAAATTATTGAATGTATTGAATGCAGTTTACCACTCCCTCATGAGGGGAAGAGAAAGGGCAGGCACTGATCTCTTCTCTGTGGTGACCAATGACAGGACCCAAGGAAATGGCTTGAAACTGTGTCAGGGGAGGTTTAGGCTGGATATTAGAAAAAAAGGTTCTTCACCCAGAGGGTGGTTGAGCACTGGAACAGTCTCCCCAGGGAAGTGATCACAGCAACAAATCTGACAGAGTTCAGGAAGTGTTTGGATGATGCTCTCTGGCATGTGGTGATTCTGGGGGATGGTGCTGTGCAGGGCCAGGAGTCAGACTCAGTGATCCTTGTGGGTCCTTTCCAGCTCAGGATACTACTCTATGATTCTATGATTCTATGATTCCATGATTCCATGATTATGCATTTGCAATTCTGATGGCTTCTCTGACAAAGCATGCATGTACATGTATGTTAGGAAACCATTTGTATACAGAAAAGCCTCACCTACTATGTTTCAGTAGTAGGAGGGAATATAAAAACTTTAAAAAAGCCTTTCATGTTAAAAAAAAAAAGAGTACTTAAAATTAGAAAATTAGGATTGACACAAAAAAAGGCCAGTATTACTAGTTAAACATGTTCTCTTACAGTTCAGTTGTTAAATAATACCTGGCAAAAGAAGCTTGAAATAAAGTCTATCTGCTTTCCAAACTAAAACTAGGTATGCTTAGAGCCTTGAATCCCTTTTTCCTACTTGTCTTGGCTCACTGTATCTTGTTTCTTTTTATCTTGGAGGCCTTGTTATAATGACGTGTGAAATATAGTATTAGTATTAGAAAAAATTAAACATGCAATGTGCTGAAATTATGAGGTACTACTGTGTTATTCCAGTCATGAGATATTTGGAGTGATCAGGACTTGAAATCTTCAATTGGACTTTATAGTGCAATAAAGAGCATAATATTGTGGATAACAGCTGCCATCATATATGTCAGTGTGGGAATCCTTGCACAGCTCCCAACAAAGTGCAGCAGGAGTGGAAATGTGCCATGGGTAGAGCTCCATGGCAGTGCTGCAGGGCCTGGGCAGCACACACTCTCCAGGAGACATCCACCACCCCAGGCAGACTCCAAGGATTAGTTAAGTTGTACAACACGCCTCTGACTGCCAGAGCAACCCAGGATGGGAAGCATGTAAAGCATGTGGCATGCTGGCTAGTTAAACTGGATTTGCAGCCCCTCTGGACTGCCAAAATGGTGCTAAGCAAGTGAAGAGTTACACTGCTGCTTACACCTCCCTCTGCTCCCTTTTCCTCTTCTACCACAGACTTAACTTTGCCTGTGACTTCCTCCCCATATACACCCCATGGCCCTATGATTGACACACCCTTATTTTTAATTGTTTTCCTCCTACTTACTTCATCATGAAAGGTATTTTTTGCAATTAATATTTTATATGAAGAAATTAGCAGTATTCAGACTGCAAAAGCATGCAAATCAGATTTTTTATCTTTAGAAAAATAAATCAGGGACTATTGTTTACAACTCAGGATGTTGAAAATTTACTCTTATTTGCAAGATGGCCAAGATCACAAGTACTTAGTTTTCACCAGCTGGGCTAGAAATGGCTGGTGTGATTATCTACAGACAAACTAAAAAACTATGTGTAGAAAATTGTTTCTGACCATTCTAGTTCTTAGCACTTGCACTTCATGAACTCAGTACTTCATTTTTCAGACTTTTCACTCATGAAAAACTGCAACAGGTAAAAGCTTACTTACATCTAAAAAACCAACATGTTTTGGGGATCTAAAATGCCTGGACTAGTCTGGTGTAGTACAAATGGTTTTAGAAAAAATCGAGTATGCCAAGAATGGGAACATTACAAAAGAGATTGGACATAATCATGCAAAAGATCCATGAAGACAAAGAAATTTTCACTACAATTTTAGACCTGACAAAACTAGTTAAGTGGAACATTTTGCCTGGGATTTGGCAGATTAAGACTTTGTTCCCTTCTAAACTTGAGTGTTTTCAGATTCATATCTGTCTGCTCTGCAGTTTCCTAAACTAAACTAAAATTGTGATCTTCTGCCTGCCTTAGACTTTTGGTGCAGCTTCAATAAGGAGCAACATGCTGAGATTTTCTCACCTATAGTTTTGTGGAAAGGACAATCTTCTGGAAAATGCCACATGAGAGGAATGGTTTGAACAAACCCATTTGCCTAAGTGTAAGCAAACCTGTTGCATGAAGTAGGAGCACCATTCTGCTTGCTGGGGACTCAACATGGACAGTAAGCCTCACTTAATTCTTGGAACAGCACATGGGTCCCAGTTCTTAGGAGAGAGCTGCCAGATCTGGATTCCAAACAGACAGAAGCAGCAAAGCACATGGAGGTATATGAAGTCCTCCCATCTCTCTCCTGAGCCCTGTTTATGCTGAGGTTTAGGTGATTCACCCCTTTGTGCCCCACGCTTGGACTTTGTAGTCCAAGTTCCCATGTGAAATATGCAACACTCAACATCATCATTCTGAATGTCACTCTGGGTGGCCAGACACCTTAAAACAAGGCTCTGACTTGTATCTCTCAAGTACCTGAAGGGCCTGCATTTAGTAACTTCTGCTGAGCAAGAGAGGCACCAGGACTGCCCTCAACAAATCTCTTAGAAATATAGCACATGCATTAAAGACAGAAAACCCCAAAGCTTCTATTCAGAAATGACCACTAACAAAGAACCTGGCACACCACTGGTTAAGTGTTGCAGTGTCTAATTATGTTCCATTAAAATGGTTTGCTTAAAGCCCAACATTTATCTGGATTCAATTTCAAGACATTTCATCCCTATTACAGCTTTGTTAGATCAAAGAATTCTCTATTATCAAACTACTTTCCTTCATGGAGGCAATTATAGGTAGATACTCATTTTGTAACCATGTCAGCCTTTAAAACAAGCTCTGTGAGTATTATAAGGCACGTGCTTGATTTTTGGCACAAGAGCTGGATACTGCATTTGGCACTAGTGTGAGCACTACTGGAACAAAAGTAGTATTGCCTCCCCCATACCATTTGATATTCCCTTTTTAATGCATCCAAGAATTGCATTTGGCCAAGTGGGGGCTTATGTTCAGCTGACTATCCATCATGTCTCCCAACTTTCCCTCGAAACACTGGTCCTCGGACGGGCTCCCAGCGTGTTTCCAGATGTATGACTTTACACTTGGTGATGGTGAAACAGGCTGTATGAGCTGGACACCAGCAAAGAAAGGCGGATCAATTAACTGCAAAGAGCATAAACCTTAGCATGCCTGAAAAATTTGTGAGTTGTTAGCATTTCAGTCTCCTTTTGCTGCTCCAATAGCTATTAGGTAAAGCTTCTGGCTCCAGTTCTGAGGAACTAACAGGAAGATGTTGGTCATTCTGAAAGGGGAGTGGAGTTCACAGAAATTTTATTTCTGAACGTGTCAGCAGCTGGCAGTTATGGACAGTGAGCGAGTAACAACACGTTTCCAAGAACCTGAACTTTATCATAGAACGTTGACAAAGGGTCTGAATTATTTTTTGTTTAGGGATTGTCTTTATCTGCTACGTCTTTAACTTCAATTGCCTCATAAATGCTCCAAAATGCAAGCATTGAGTAAAGTAGATTGTGCCACATTTCTAGTGCAAATTCTGACCTTCGCTATCAGATCGTGAGCTGTTTCTGTAAACACCTACCATGGGACATGCCTGAAAAGCAACACCAAAAATCCTGAAAGCTATGCCATAAAAGGTGACCCATTACACCAAATTAGTGGCTTAAACACAGCTACAGTTTAGCCTTAGTTTCCACACTATGTACTAACATTTTGCAGCTGTTATCTGAAGGAGGATTTCAGAGAGGGGCAAGAAAAATGAGTTGCTTAAGTACCATGAAAACCAAATTCACTTTCTCCTCACTGATGCTTTGGTCCATGTACTCCTTTAAACAAAATCTGGGACCTATAGGGCACTCTTATCAGACAAGAAAGGCCCTACAGCACTGATTAATGAGCTAACATTTTATTCTCTATACCTCTCACACAATGTCTGCTACCCATTTGTATGGCTTCATTACATTCACAAAATGCTTTTCTGTTAATATATTACAACACGTGTGTGAGTCAGAGGAAAATGACTGAAAAGGCTGTAGGGAAGCAGTGAAGAACTACCAACTGAAACAAATTAACAGGGATACCACAGCCAACAGACTTTTCTTGGGTACATCCCCCCCAACATGCAAAATTCATTGCTCATGAGTGCAATTCAAAACTGAAGTAAGACTGTACTCTTACAAAATCAATTCTATTAATTATGCAAAGCTATTATTGTAATTTTCACTGTAATTTTTTCCCTTCATCCAGCAACTTTATGAGGATGCTTTTCTTCCTTGTAAAACAGCTTATCATTCACTTTATGAAGATGCCTAATGAAATACTTTTATGGTTTCCAACTCATTCACTCATTAAAACTCTTTCAAGCATGTAGTCCCTGCACTGAATGGCTGTAAGGAAATGCTAAATTCTTCTGATTTAGTGCAGCTAACTTAAATGAACTAAGGTGTTGGTACTTTTGTATTTAGACCCTAGCAGCTGTGTTACTACATTTTGGAGCTTGACACAATAGGGCAATTACCAGTTCATGTTTTAGAACTTGGTTTTTCAAGGGATAGACACTCAGCTTTTGCCAATGTCCACATTCAGAAACAAAAGCACTCAACTATTTTTAGTAAAGCTGCCATCATAAATCCCCATGTTATTTAAAAACTAGCTTTTGACAAACTTTAATAAACTAGCATTGTTGTTAAGTTTCAGTTAAACTGAAGTGCAGAAATAAGCTCTTGCAGAAACTGGCACAAAAATCAACGACGGTGAATTCTACAAGGAGATCCTTCACTGGTGGTTTTAACACAGCTTGCCTGTACCTGACCAGAAAAGATCCTTTCAGAGCAGACAGGACTTGTTGATCTGTTGCACCAAATGCCTCAGCAGGCTAAGACTGCTCCAGTAAAGTGCTTGCAAGATGAGAAATCAATTTGAATGCAGTTACATGTTTTACCAGTCCCTGGCTTTCTAATCTGTTCTCTGCTACACCCACACATTATCAGCAACTGCTCATAACCTCATGAATCCTGTGCTCTTCCACTTTATAGTAGCTGCCATGTAACACTGCAAATAAATTATGAAATTAACCTGAGTTATTACCTAGAATGTGAGAAAAATTTATTATTTGGTAAAGTATTTTCACGCTTCCTTTGGTAAAAAATACCTGAAGATGTTCAAAGCTGGAGTTATCCAGCTCAGAGGTCCCCAGCACTGAAGGACATCAACCTACTGGAGAGCCCAGAGGGCCATTAGGAAGACCAGAGGGATGGAATGAATACCTCTTATGAGGAAAGGCTACAAGAATGACAATTATTCAGCCTGACCAGAGAATACTTCAGGGTGACCCAACTGTGGCCTTCCAGCTCATGAAGGGAACCTACAATAACAATGGAGAGGGACTTTTTCACCAGGATATGTAGGGACAGGGCAAGGGGCAATGGCTTCAAATTGACAGTAGATTTTATTAAGAACTTCTTTACTGTGAGGCACTGGAAGAGGCTGTCCAGAGAAGTTGTAGATGCCCCATTCCTCTTAAGTGTTCAAAGCCAGGTTGGATGGAGCTCTGAACAACCTGGTCTACTGAGAGGTGTTCATGGCAGGGGCATTTAAACCAGATTGTGCCTTTAAGATCCATCCCTTCCAACTTAGGCCATTCTATGGTTCTCTGATCTTAAGATGCTAAGAACAGATTTACACTTGCTGCTTCTTTACATAGAAAGATTTTCACACAGCTTTCTGGTGCACTACAACTAAGCAGGAACACTGCCCACTCAACAGCACACAGCTCAGTTTGTCATTTATTGCTACAAGCCAAAACCTCATCTGTTACCTGCACAAACCCTTCCAAGTTTTCTTGCTCCAAATGGAGGTTAAGCAGTATCTACATACTGCTAATTCACACCATGGCTCTTTGAAACAGGGCTCCAGGCAAAGTGACCCTGAGGAACGCCGCCACTTCAAAAGAGATCACAAGAAGAGACCAATCGAGACTACAGATTGTTTTGTGCAAGATTGTTTTATTAACAGACCAGACTTTGAAATATTGCAGCTGGGCATCTTCACCTGCAAGGCAAAAAAGAAAAAGGTGTTATTAGGTACATGTAAATCTGAAACAACTCTGGCCACATAGAAGCAATACATTTTTACAAGTTATAATTTGGGCTGAAAACACTCGTTTTATTTCACTGGATTGAAGATTGCAGTAGTCTTACACATGGCAACTAACTTCTACATTAACATCAATTAATTGGAAACACAGATTTTGAGTATCAGACATAACAGGATAAACATTTCTACCTTGAACTATTGGTACCTATATTTCATATTTAAAGATGTGCCAAGACACTGTGCATATTCTAACTTTTGCTGCACTCTCATTTTAAGCACATTTGAGGGACTGTTTACATATAAAAGTAAAAGCAAAAAGCCAACTTGGGACCAGTTCCTGTAAAGTTTGCTTGAAAAATTAGTAAAATTCAGTATGTTGCCAATGCTGAATTGTCAATGTTTGCTTTCAAGTACTATGCTATTTCCTCCCAATCTAGATGAAGGAATCAGTACTGCAAGTCTGTTTTTTAACTTGAAACTAAATAAGAAATCAAGACAAATAGCAGGAAACCATCTACTTATAGGAAAGAGGAATACTCCTCAGATACACAGCCCTTCATAATGACATTACCTGGAGTACTGCCAGTAGGTCATCTGAACCTACCACTCCAGTCTGCCCATGGCCTCAGTAGGAACTACAACATTCTTATATTTTCTACATGTAGGCTACTTGAATTTTAAACACCCACTCTATTCACAACAGCAGGAAAAGGAGGTTGAGCAGTCAACAATCAGTTTTCCTAGATTTCGTTTGCAGGAAAAGCATAACAATTGCTTGTAAGCATCAAGTGAGAAACTGCAAGGTCACTTCCCAGATTAAAAGATGAAGCAAAGCTCTAATGTATGCCACCTATATGGGATGCTGAGCTGCAAGGCCAGTGAAAAACATGAGCAATCAGATGAATGAATATCCCTTGTTTCTCTGCCAACATACAACAACTGCAGTAGTGAACTAGAAGCTTTCCATCTGCAGGAAGGCTCCTGAAAACAACACTGCCAGTACACATCTGATGTTTAGCAGGGGACATGGAGGAGAAAGGATCTACACTGAGAGAAAAGCTGCAGTGTTTCCATTAAAACCAGCATTATGCTCAGGAACTAGACAGGAGCAGGTCCTCCTCAGCCTTGGTTCTGCACTAACTTCAAGGACACATCTGCCACTACTGAACTTCCAAGTTTCTGCCACCAGCAACAAAATTTCCACAAGTAAAGTAATGGGAGTAACTTAACATCACCCCAGGCACCAAATATTACAGCAACTCTGCTTCTCCAAGTTACCAACATCTTCCCATAGTTGAGCTAAACAGCTTTGCAAGAACACTGTCCTCAGTAAGGAACTATTTTCCTAAGGATGGAATTTCCACGTGCCACGTAACCAGTGCTTTAAAACTCTGCTGACTTCACAGATGGGAGACAACAGCACAACATGCAAGGAAACTGAACTGAGATCAGCTGCCTACAAAAAGAGCTTCAAGAATAAATGCTGTCAATCACATGAAAAGTATTTCCTACATCTCCTTTAGCTCATTGAACAGAGAGAAGACCCCCTTGAGCTCAATTTACTGTGCCTTGGCTGTAAGAGTATTTTTTAAAGACTTGAAAAAAAACCCCCAGTCCAGCAAAACAAAGCAAGGTAAAACTTCCTTCCCTTCAGAAACTTTAATTTCTGAGAACTCATCCAAATGCAACTGCACCTGTTTTAAACTGTAAAGTCACAACACTACCCATTTGCTTGAAATTCAGTAATTCAGTAAACTGTACATCTGATCTAAAAGAAAAAAACAGAACAAAAAACAACCAAACAAATCTCAATAAGCCAACCAAAAAAACCATTTTGACTTTGGAGGCATTAGTTTGGGGAAATTGGGTCTTTGTTTGATATCCTTTCCAAATACCCTAACACAATGAAGTTTTCCTAAATGCCACCACACCTGCCAAACCGAAAAGACATTTATCCTTGACTGAAACTAAGATATGGGCAACACTGAAGCTAGTTCAGTCTCTAAAAAGCAAAGAGAAGTACAAGAACTCTGAAAAAAGTGTTTGCTTTGAATGGCAGAGACTTCTCACCAAAGTAGAAACAGCAGAGTGACAAGAATAGATAAGACAGGTTGTTTGGAGTAAGTCCTACCTTTAGGACTCAGCTGTCACTGTTAAATCACTTTAAGTGTTAATAAACCTTCTCATTTCTACTCAAATGGGCAAATCAGTCTTCGAAAATTACCAACTTGGTGACCCAGAAACACATGAAAGCTTTAAATGAATCATTCTGAAGCTTGAACAAGCTAAAAATTTAGACCAGTCCTAATCAGGCTTTTCAAGAAAACCTGAAAAAGCCACCATACTTGCAATCACAAGACTTCAATAATATTAATAGGTCATTAATGAGGCTTGGAAGCTTTAGCCAAGATCTCAAGCCATCCCATCACAAAACTAAGTAAGGCTTTAAAACACATTATTGGTAATGTCTGTAGTTCCAAAACATATCAGTTACAGTGACAATTTAACTTCCCAAATGTTTAAGCTTTAGTAAGACTTCCAAAATAAAACCAGAACCCTGTATTGTTCAAGTAGCTTTCTGCTGTACCCAAGAACGAGTGAGCATCTACTAAACTTGAATGTCTGACAAATAATGACAGCAGCCTGCAGAGCTGAACAGTTGATTGCCTTGGGCAGTATCTCACCATTAGTTCATTCTCCTTATGAGTCTGTTGATCTGGTCTTCTCTGTTACCAGCATCCCCACCTTCCACAAAGTGGATCGTTTTCTTCTTCATTCCACCCCGAGGAGAGGATAACTTGAAGGGCCAAAGGAAGTTGTTCACAACTTTGAAGTTCTTGCCAACAGTGTAAATTTCATGGATCACATCTTCCATGCAAATGATGCCAAGCTTTCCTAAAATTCAGACAAAATTTTCAGAAAGACTAGAGAGGCACTGGTCAATAACAAACTAAAAATTATCACGTTGTTACTGTCACGTCTACTTGTTTTGATAAACTTCAGGAAGTCAGAAAGCACTCACTTTGTCATGAAACCGAATGACTGACTTCTGCAATTAAAATGGATTAGCTGCAGCCAAGTCAACATTTAGTGGGCACATTTGACAAGAAGCATCAGTTTCAACTGTTAAACACTTGCTGCCGGCAGTGAGGAACAATAGCAAACAACCGGCACTTGGCGAATCCTCGGAAAACAGACTGTTCTTTGGAAAAAAGCTACATCAAATACACCTAAACCAGATCTGTGCAGCCAGAGAAACTCACTATTAAGCCAGGCTGCTGAATAATGCTACAGCATGTTCCCTTAATGCCTTTCCAGAGTCTTCAGCAACATGTTACAAGCTACCTCTCATAAAATACAGTGCTAGAAAAAATTACAACAGAATTTATGTACCTTTAGAATCTTATTACCTATTGCACAGGGAAAGGAACATGCATAACACAGCCTAGTCTGAAGCAAAATGCAAATCAAGTGCCAAAAAAAGGGAGAGACCTAAGTGGTCTCATTCATTCTGGCACGACTGCAAAAGAAGGAAGCTTCCTAGAGCAGCCAAGATCCCAACAACTGTTCACCACACTTTCTCTTTACTGAATACACTCATCATTATCTAGTTGTTGCAATAAGTTTTAAAAATCTGTTTACCAGATCACAGAAGTCAAAGACAGAATGTCAAATGTTAACTCTGAAGTTTAAAGCTTTGATAATTCTTTCATGCTACAGCACTTTTCCATTACCTAAAGATCTACTGACCCCATAAAGGTCAAGTCTACATGTACATTACAAATTTAAGAGGCTAAAATTTGATTCTTTACACCCGTTTTCAATAGTCATGATGGAAGTTACTTCCAGCTTGCTTTGTATTAAGCAGTTAAGACAGAAGTAGAGCTCATAACCAAAGACCAGTGTACTCCAGTGGCACGTAAGGACTGCTCACTCAGAGGCCACCAGCTGTCTCCCCGCTGCTCCGCAGACGTTACCAAGGCGCTTCTGGATCAGGCGGTTGTCAGTCAGAGCAATGCGCTGCTTGTTGATCTTGCCATAACCTCGCTTGTAGATCAGCTCGTGCACAGACTTCAGGTTGGGGTAACTGAAACAGCCACGTGCAAAAAAAGAATCCTAAGTCTTTGCAAGCCACATTTCAGGGCAACATCCCTGGCTTGGACTTCCATAGCAAACAACTAAAGACCCTTTCAGCATGTCCCACGTGTAAATACAAAAGCAACAGAGAAGCAAATACTACTCCAAGTTCCCAAGAACACCACTATGAGAGTTGGCTGCCATCATGTCCAGCAACCATTACCTGTAAAGCAGAGCCTTAATCCCGTTTTCAATTCAAACATGGCAAAGCACACAGAAGATAAAAATCCCCTGCAAGTTTAGCATAACAAAATGCAGAAGCTGCTCAACACTTGCACCCTGATTAGGTACAACTGGGCCCCTTCACTCACCCCCAGGCAATGTAGGGCTCCACGATCCTCAGCATGTTGATGGAGGCTTTGTTGAGTTTTACAAAGGTGCCGTTAAAAATCTGCCGCAGGCGAAGAAGCTGCAGAACCTTGCGGACCTTCGGGCTGACGCCGTTGGTACTGGAGAAGGAGGGCAAAAGCCTGACTCAGCAACGGCCCAGAAACACTAGGCACCAGGTTAGAAACAGACCCCAGAACACAGCAGCACTGCTTCCAAGTGAAAACACATTTCATGAATTACACAAAGCAAGCTTAGTAAGTCAACAATCAATCACTACGTATTTCAGTGTGAAGTCAAAACATCTATTTCCATGGAAAGAATTGAAATAAGTGTTATACTCAAACAGTTTAGAACCAGCCTTGTACTGTCCTGAACATAATTCTTCCAATCACACCTTTTTTTAGTTTTCTGTAACACTTTACCAGAGTAGAACAAAACAAACATTTGAAGAAAAGCTCAGCGGAATGTTTGGGAATAGGAGCATGTAATTTTATCAAGTTAAAGGTGAGAAAGTCTGTATGTATTTGCAGCATCGTCTTCTTAAAAATCAGGGATTCCTCAAGCCAGTAGACAGCAAAATGATTTAGCCCTTAATTAAACACACCTCCGGGGCATGTACAGCATCTGCCAACAACTTCTCACGCCGCCACCGGTACAAGACTTTACCTTGTTAAACAACTTAAGCCCTCAAACAGAGGTAGCAGGAAAGCAACTTCAGTGCCTCTGAAGTGGCTGTGCAGGTGTCCAGCCTTACCCTCGTATCCTGATGACAAAGGCCAGTTTGGGCTCAGCCGGCACGTAGTAATTGCCGGCCTTCCGCGCCATGCGGGCCATGCGGATCTCCTGCCGGTACAGGTGCCGGTACTCCTTGTGGTAAGCCTGGGCTCTGGCGTAGATCAGCTTCCGCTGCGCCTTGCGGTACTGCGGGAACCACAAGGTGCCTCAGGTCAGGCAGGGCCTTTCTGCACGTGAAAGTCACCTGCCCTGTGCTAGAACCTCCCTCAAGTGACACGCGAGCACCACAGAGCTCGGAACAACCTCAGTGATGCTCCACAGGACCTGGCGGGCTGCTGTACACAGCCAACGTTATCGTTCCTGACTCTCCCGCAGAGCTGTGCTGACAGAGAGCATTGGGGACAAACTGAAAGAGGGGAAATTAGGTTAGATAGAAGGAAGAAATTCTTTATTGTGAGGGCAGTGAGACTTTGGAACGGGTTGCCCTGGGCGGCCGTGGATGGGCCAACCCTGACTGTGCTCAAAGCCAGGTTGGATTGGACCTCTGAGCACCCTGGTCTAGTGGAAGGTGCCCCATCCAAGGCACGGGGGTTGGAATGAGATGATCCTGGAGGTCCCTTCCAACCCCTTACAGTCCCAGGATTCTCTGATTATACAATGAGTTACCCCTCTTGCCCCACACAGGACTAACTTCAATGTTACAGACAGCTGCACACTTTAACCCTGCCCAGAAGGGGTTTATCAGCTTATTTCAGTCCAAAACACTGAGAAAACATCAACATGCTGGCTCTCAGCACTGTGAACTTCTGTACTGCCTCACACCAGAAGCAGCAGCAGCTGCTACTGCAGCAGCTGAGCGATGAGAGTCAAGGGAGCAGAGAACATTCACCTTTTTTATAGCCAGAATCTTCTTCTGACGTTTGGCTTTCATGACGGCGTAGGCCTGCCGCTTCTTCAGCAGGCTCTCGGGCACGGAGGGCACCTTCTTGGCTCTGGGGGACACAAGGGAAGCTCTCAGGCGGCACAGAAACTCAGCCACGTGACGTGTGACAAACAGCAGAACCTCCAACACAATGTGCATGCAGCCCCCGCTGCCCCAGGCCCAGAACAGTCCCGGGACAGCTCCCCAGGGCGGAACCGGGCCCTCCCTGGCTCACCACTCACACCCTTCACCACCCAGAGCTGCACACCACCAGGACTACAAACACTTCCACAGCTGGCAATAAAGCTGTTTGAGGATAACTTCTCTCTGAGCAATGAGCGCATCAAGAGGTGCTCGAGCAGCACAAGCTCATTCGGCAGGAGCGTGAGATTCGTTTCACCGGACTCTCCCGCTCCTCAGGTTCCACAGAGCGGGTCAGGCTGGAAGGGACCACGGTGCAACCCCCCTGCTCCAGCGGGGCCAGCCCCGCAGGGCCCAGGACTGCACCTCAGGGGTGCCGAGTGCCCCCGAGAGGGACACTCCACAACCTGGCCCCTGCGCGGTCAGCCGCGCTGTACGGTAAAAGAGCTCCTCCTCAGCTTCAGTCAGAACTCTCCGCAGGCCCGATTCTGCCCCGTTCCCTCCGCTACCGGAGACTTTAAACTCTCAGGCCAGGCACGGCAGAACTCGTGCGAACAGCGCCCGCAGAGCCACAGCGAGCGCGACCGGCGCCCACAGCAGCCCGGGCGGAAACCGCGCCGTGCCCCGGCCCCTCACAGCCCTGCCCGCCCAGCACGGAGCACCTCGCCCGCTCAGCCCGGCCCGCATTCCCGGCGGTGACGGCGCCCGGGGCCCGCTCTCCCTCCCTCCCGCCC
>VZRX01023107.1:96936-109852 GCA_013398075.1 Notiomystis cincta | reverse complement strand
TAGAACTGCTCTAAAAAGTTAAATAATTCAAAACCAACTAACCAAGGAGTGACTCTTAACTCTTGCTTTCCCTTGCTGCAGTTGCTCATTGTGCATCTTCGAGACAAATCATCTCCCACTGGAAGAATTGTACTCGGCACGACTGTCCCGTGTGCCTTCCTCTGAAAAATGCCAGTGACAAAAGAAACCAACAACGTGAGTACTTCTCTTACTGCTGGCACCATTAAAACTGTTAAACCAAAGCTGATCACATGTGCAGTGGAGGAATAAATTCTTGACAGTGTCTCAACAAACTTAGTAACTGTTAACAATCTTGTATAAGGGTAAATCTACCAGTGATTTCCCATTTCTGATCATTGAATGCAATTTATTACTTAAATACACAATAATTGGGAAAGTCTGAGCTCAAGCAGTCTTTTTTAAAGGGGGTGGCAATTTCTAACTGGTGTTTCATTGTGAGGCAGGTCAATGGATTCCAGCTGTGAGGCAATTTTGGCTGTAGGTAGGGGCTTGGGGAGGAGATAAGCTACTTGATTGTGTTTCTTGCTGCTAGAAACAACTTAAATCAACATGCTAATGATTTTAATAATCAAAAGAGTTTGAAAAATAATTCTCACATGCACAAAGGTCTGGGTGTCTTGATCATTAAGTGTATTTAACACTGGTTAAATAGATTAGCTGAAGTTCTGCAAATCATGCCTGGTTTTTATAATAGCTGAGCTGTTACTGATCCTCGGGGCCTGTCCATTTGTAGTTTATTTCTTCTTCCTTCTTGCTCTGAAACAGAAAATTCTGGACTTGTGTTGGTAGGTTTGCTTCTCATCAAGTCCTTTGAAAAGATGCCAGGGTGGAACATTTTACAGCATTGATGTAAAGTTCTGGAAGTCTTAAGTAATGTTATGCTGAAGTATATTTCAGTAAGGGTTAGGAAGTGGAAAATAGCTTCAGGACTTGCAAAGCTTGTACATTGGAATTGGATTGGAAGCATTCTGCTAATTTGCAGTTAAGATGAGATTGCATTGGGGAACACTATAAACCTTGGAGGATGGAGAATTGCTCCTAGGTTAGGTGAGATTAAGGCAAGGGGGAAAGTAGCTGCTAAAACTATCAAAATTATCCATTGAGCAAGTTCTCTTTATGGTTTTAGGAGGGGTTTTCCCCCTCCAAAACTGAAAAATTTAAAACTATAGAGCTACTTAGAGGTCACGATTTTGTTTTCTTTTTACCAAACTTCTTGGTAAACGAGATAAATCTTGTGCTTTGAAAGTAGTAATTTGTTGCAAGTGATTAGTTGTTTGGCCCTCAAAAAAATGTGTTGAAAGCTTTGCTTTTTAATATGACATGGTCCATTTGTGCTTAACATCCTTATTACACAGTTGTTATCAAAGAGCTAACAACATCTACCAGAACAGAATTGTATTTTTCAATACAAGCTGCTGGAGAAAAGTTGTTTGTGCACTATTTATTTTGTTGCTCATACAGCTGATCAAAAGAGAACAAAAACTTGAACATAAACAGTCCTTAAAAATAATTTTGCTATGGGATCAAATAGGATATGGTCTGATTGCAACAGAATCTGGTGGGTAAGTGTAGAATTTGTCTCCCTTGTTGCATATGGAGGGAGATAAATATGAAATCTCCTTCTCCTATCCAGTTAATCAATAATCCAGTGGTGCAGGGTTATTTGTCCTAGATTATGTCTCTGAGTCATGCACATAGCACCTCATGGTTTGTTGGGAGGTGAAAGAGGAACTCTAAAAGCACTTGTTTAGATATATTGTAAAAGGTCCCCCATTTTGGGCACTCTGGAAGGTTTGTGAAATGATTTACATTAATATGTGCATTTTAAAATGATCAGGTAAAGAACTAACCAGAGTTGGGTTAGTTTTAGACTGGAAAAAAATGTTGTCTTTCTTAAGAATAAATCATAGTAGCTTCTACTAAACTGGGAGGAGGAAGGAGTTTGCATTTGGCAGAATATGATGAGAACATTCAGAAAAAGGGGAAAAGAAATGAGAATTGTAGTGATCCTCCTTCTGTTGTCAGGCTGCCTTCCTTGCAGAGAGTCCAGAACTCTCCTTCTGTGCCCACCCCTGTTTCCCTGTGCTTATTCCAGTCGTGGTGTGGCCATGCTGGGCTCCTTCAGAGGGTGCCCACCTTTTAGAACATTCTGCAGTTGAGCACTGCTGAACCATTGCAGTGTGGTGCCTCACTTCCATGCACAGTCATTCCTGGGCTTTTGTAGCTTTCTGTTCCTACTCCTTGGGGATCTGCAAGTCCTGGAAAGTCCTGGGGTTTAGGTTATTGCCATGGAGCTGTTTCTGTACACATCTTTTAGTGCTGAGATTTTGTACAAAGAGCATTGTGCCAGGTTTCCTTTGTATTGCCTTTTTTATTTATTTTAAAGCACTCTTGAACTATATTTTACTATATTGGTTGATAGTGACCTGACTTGTTAATAGGACATATTGGGACAAATTCAGATTTTTTTCTGTTCCACATGGTTCTTATTGTGTGTCCCATGTACCTCTGAGGGGGCAGGGGAAACTGGAGAACAAATATTATTTTGAATATGGTAAAACATTAAGCTCTTTTTTTTAAATAAGCAGGTGACTCCTGTGTTTTGAAGTAAGGGCTTGAGATTTGGTTGAAATATTTTGGGGTTGAAGGCTTGTTTTTATTAAGAAGTACTTCTTGCTCCCTGCTGGGCTCACCACAATATGGGTTACAAAGCTTTGCGAACAGTTGTTGATATATTTCCTACTTTTGTAGCTGTGTCAGTTATTTTTTTGAAGATTCATCTTCTCATACACATGGTTGAGCCCCTTAATTCTTCCATTCCTGGCCTGGTCAGATATGTTCTGCCACAGCTCCTGGATCTGCTCCCATTTGTAATGTGCTGGGCCATCCCTGTGCAGTGCTTGGTGTGCATCATTCCAGGATCAGGGGGTGCTGGAAAACCCCTGGGATCCATGGAAAGTGGAGTTGGTCTCCTCTGTAACTTTCCTTGTAGGAAAATTTTAAATAAAATGCAGCAAGGAGAAAGCTGGATTTAAAAAGATTAAATTTGAGATTAAACTAATCTTCACCAAAAAGTGTGATTTTAGAGCAGTCAGAGACAGGAATTCTGGAGTATGTGAAGTCAGGGATGAAAGAGCAGGAATCTGATGAGGGAAATAGAGGTAAGGACCAGGATCTGTCTGGCTGAGGTAGCAGATTATTGAGTACAGGCAGAAAATGGAAGAGGACATGGATGTGGAGCATTTGGGAACCAATCCTTGGCAGAGAAGGAAGGAGTGAGTGCATCCATGCACAGGGAAATGTGTCCAGGAGGAGGAGGAGGCAGCAACTTCTTCAGTGGAGCCTGTTTCCTGTGAAAACAAAATGAAATTCAGCTTGTTCAAGCCTTACTGTCAGTAACTGTAAGATCTACAAACAAAACATGTCTCTTGCTTTTTCAATTGCTGGAAACCATATAATCAGTTATCCCATGGAGCCACATGATGGATGTTAGTCCATGGATTAAGGAATTCCATTGACTGACTGATACAATGCTATACTAAAGGCTTATGATTTAATGCTTAACTTAAATAAAAATCAAAATGGCATTGATGGTGAAGTTTAAAACTGACACTTCCTGCTTTGAGTTCCTCATAAAATCTTTACCCTATGATTTGATTCAAGATGCAGCCTTTAATTAAATGGTTGTGTGCACCTACCTTCATGTACCTGCCTAATTCTGAGTGCAGGACAGGCTCATGCTCAGGTGAGTCAAGGGCACAGCACAAAATTTGTTCCAGCCACTTTGAGACGAGCAGAGTGCAGAGTTCCAGGACAGAACAAGTCTTAGTTAAAGAATTTGGAAGCAAAATCAAGCATTTAAACCAGTGTGGCTAAATTTAAACCAACTCATAGCTTGTTGTCTGAGGTGTTGAGACAGAGTTGCTGAAGGATTTTGGTTTAACAATTGTCACCTGTTCTAACAGACAATTCTGTCTCAAATGCTGCTTTCTTCTTACATCTGAATTGTTAGTATTACCTTCTTTTTAGCTTATTGATCTATTCCTTAGAGTTTAGAATTTAAAATTCTAGAAAATGGTTTAACATGTTCACTGAAGTGGTCAGGTTAGAGAAGTACTGGGCATTCATACCTAAAATGGCATTAGGGATCTGTGTTTAAAATAAATCTTAATTAGCTAGGTTCCCCTCTAGAAGACACAAATGCAGTGTCATTAAACAGCACTACCTGAGACAGGAATCCTGCAGGTGAGCTGCTTTTTGATGGTTTTGATGCCTTCTGGGGCACTGGGATGTCACTGGGGCTGCTCAGGAAGTTCTGCTTGTTTGAACCTTCCCTCCTCCATCCACAAACACTGTGATGCTGGGACACACAGAGCCAGTTGTCTTTACAACATTTAGAATGTGAATTAGAGAACTCATTTCACACTTTTAACTTCTATCATGGGCTCCTCAATGTCTGAAGCATCAGTTGAGAAAATAAATTGCAGTAGACATTGCTTCACATAGCAGTGGCCTAATGTGTTTGTTCCAAGGCTGTATTTATTTTAGTTGACTTTGTTTCCTGCAGTATCTGCCACAGAAGGAACAGCATTTGCACTTGGGTCTCTCCAGAGTGGAAATTTAATACTCTCTGCCTCCATCTTCTTGTTTGACAGATAATGTCATGCTTTCTTATAAAACCAATGAACAGACAAAAAAATCTCCTTCAAAAGCAGATTCCTGATGTTGGGAAATACTCAGAACAGGATCTTGTTGAGTTGTGGAGTGTAGAAAAACTGAGGCCAAATAGTCTAGGACTGTCCTAACACAGGGGCTGAACTTGTGCTCTGTAGTGACTGCTGCTGCTGCCAAGGCTCAGCCCAGAGCCGTGGGCTGGAGCTGCTGGACTCCCCCAGGTGAGCTCCAGGCCAGGCTTACAGTCTCAGCCTGTCAGTGTTTTTTACCCCAGGACCACAAGAGGAGTGGTGCAAGGCTGGGCTCTCCTCGGTGGGGTGGCCAGAAGCCTTTCTCTGGTTCCCAAACATCAGCATCACCTGTGGCTGTTCCGCCATCTCCACACTTTAACCAGCACTGAAAGCAGATTGTGGGGGTGTTTTGTCCTAACTTTTCTGGTGGAACATCATCCTCTAACAAGCTGGAATTCCTATTAGCTCCTGAATCAACCTGTGCTGTCACAGCAGCCTCTGAAGCCTTTTGAATTCCAGGGTGCCACAACTTTTGTGCTATTTAACCCTCCTATTCCTTGGCTTGCAGTAGTGTAAAGGCATCTTTCTCTTGGATTGTGTGATTCCAGAGTGCTACATGCAAGTCTGATGAGGAATTCAAATAGTTGCTCTTTAATATGTCTTTTTTTTTTTAATTAAGCTGATAGGATCTTAATCAGCTTCTGTCTTTGTTTTTAAATTCTCTTGCAAGTGATCAGTGAGTTCAAAAGTTATTGTGAGTGTGTCCACAGAGTGTAAGTACACATAAGCCTTAATTTCCATAGTAATCCCAGTGTTTAAAATACTGTGGATTGTCCTTTGGGGGAAAAAAGGATGTTTTTTGTGGGCCTGCTTATTCAGGAGAGGGAGATATCTGAGTATATTTATTTGTAGTTCTTTGGCAAATGAGATCAAATTGATTTCTCATCTGGTGAGGGAAAAGTCTGGACTCTGCAGTGTGTGTGTTTTCTCTTGGGTGGAAGCTGGAAGCCTGTGTATCTCTTTCAGTGCTTCAGTTTCCATAGTGGGTAAGGATTTAAGAAAGCCTGGATAATGCTGTTAATGTCTCAGAAGTCTTGTTTTCATGACTTTTTTATCTAACCACGTGCCCCTCCTAATATTTCAATAAAACAGTTATTGTTGCCTATATTAAGAGCCATTACTGTTGCTAAGTTTAGCTCACACATTGGTAATGCACATTACATATTTAATTACTTGAGGGGGAAAATGTGGAGGAAGTGTTAGTTCTGCCAGAGTCTTGGTTATCAAAATGCAGTGTCTTTGTGCTGAAGGTTGTACTCCATGGGTCATTCACAAGGGAACATGTTATTACTTAGAATGGCAGCTAAAATGAGAACCAGAAAGCAAAATTTTACTCTCTTCTGGATTAAGTAAATACTACTTTTCCCTGTTGTTTCCATTTCCTGCCTACAATGAAAATGACTCTTCCATACAACTCTATGGTGGGAGAGGTTGGTTGGTTGTGGTAGCCACATAGGTTAATGTATACCTAAACATTATCTAAATTATTTACCAGGGTTCAACCCCTTTCTGACTCTCCAACTTACTTTAGATTTTACCAGTACAATCTGAAACTCATCAGGGTTTTCTCATATCTCTGAGTAGCTTGGGGTTTAAGGTAATTTGGCCTTCAGAGGATTCATCTGGTGACTGCTCGCAATGAAAATTTCTACCAACAGATCTTCAGTATTACCTTTGTGTCCAAGGACACAGTGTTTCTGCTGAACTCAGGATCTCTGTTCTGGAGCCAAATATTTTGACCTAAAATGGGATTGATGGGAAAGAGGGAAGTAGAGGAATTAAATTTTTTCCCCCTTAGTTTACTGTCCCCAAGCATGAAAATCCTATTTAGCCTTATATAGGAGCCTATACTATGTATCTATTACAAGTAATTATGGGCTTATCTGCCTGAAATTTACAGCACTTCTCTTTAGACTAGACTGCATGGATTAATAGCCAGGGTGGGTTCTGTCCTGTAGAATCAAAGGCTGAGTTTTCCCACTTGGCATCTTGGGTGTCATTCTGTCCTCTGGCAGAAAAATATCTGTATCATAGACTATGTGCATGTTCTGGTGACTCTTGGCATGACTGCTTTTACTCCTTATCCTCATGGAGTTTTAATTTTCTCTTACCTTTCTCTTTTCCGTAGCCCTTTTAGGGTCTCCAGCTGGTGGAATCCAGAACTCCATCGGTTCTGTTGGCACAGGCCAGCAGAACACTCCATCACTAAGTAATCCCAATCCAATTGACCCCAGCTCCATGCAACGAGCCTATGCTGCCCTTGGGCTGCCATATGGCAACCAGCCCCAAACACAGCTGCAGCCCCAGGTCCAAGGCCAGCAGCCAGCACAGCCTCAGGCTCACCAGCAAATGAGGACCATTAATGCACTGGGTAAGTGGAGAAAAGACCAAGAAAAGAAAATGTTAAAATAACTGATATTGAAGTTTTAGGATAGCCTGGTGTTTTGTTTGGTCAGAGAGTGATTGTCTGTTTGTGTTGTTTAGTAAGTTAAAAATACCTTATTTATATACACTGCCATTCATTTATATTTGAAATTAGAAGGTTCTGGATCTGGTGCTTTTGCCAAATAGCAGGGGTTTTAGTCTCTTTTAAAATATAGCACATAGCTTGTTCTCTGAGGTGATGAGATAGAATTGCTGAAGGATTTTGGTTTAACAATTGTCACCTGTTCTAACAGACAATTCTGTCTCAAATAATACAATTTTTTTACATCTTAGTTGCTAGTATTACCTTCTTTATACCTTATTGATATAATCTTAAGAGTTTATGAATTTAAAATTTTTACAGTTCAGACTGAAAGTAACTTGGTTCCCTAAATAGCCATGCAGCACAGCAGGTATTGTTATAAAAATACTTAACCTGCTAAATTGCTTCTTTTGTTAGCCAGGTGGGTCAGTAAAGTGCAGGTTTGTCATATTATTGTCAGAATTGTGAACTGTGTACCAATGATGTTTAATTTTGTTCCAAAGGAGCCAACCAGATGAACCTTCCTGCAGGAGGAATAACAACAGACCAGCAACCGGGTCTAATTTCTGAAACTGCTCTTCCAACATCCCTTGGGACAAATAAGTAATGCACACATTTCATTCTTGCTCAATTAAACATTTATTTACATGCTTATGAGCATAAATAAAGAGCATGCTTTAATAACTGATTGTATTGGCATGGAGATGGTCAGTCACATGTCCAGCTCTGCTCTTCATTCCTGTTTCAGTTCCAGAGCTGCCACTTTGTGCCTCCTGACAGCCCCACAGTATTTCCTAGTTTTAAATGAAGTCCCAAAAGAAGAATATTTTGTATTTTGAAGTTCATAGTTGTGATTCTTTACCATTCACACTGTGAATGTGCCTTGTAAACTCCCAAGCTTTGCTGCTTGTTTGTTGATGCCAGAATTTCTCTTGAGAGAAGGTTTAATGCAATAACTAAAAGTGATGAAAGCAACAACTCAAAAATTACTTCAGGCATCAAACCTATGACAAAACTCTGCTTCCTGGTACTCTAACAGTCCTTTTTCTTTCTATTTTAGCCCACTAATGAATGATGGCACAAACTCTGGCAATGTTGGAAACCTCAGCTCAATGCCAACGGCTGCACCTCCTTCGAGTACCGGGGTAAGGAAAGCATGGCATGAACATGTCACTCAGGACCTGCGCAATCATTTAGTGCATAAACTGTAAGTATTCACCAAGGCTGCCTTCTTCCTCAATGTTTTTAAAGAATTTCAATACAGTAGTTCTACTATTAAGCTGAAAAGCAAGTTATTAGTAGTGGTTTTCAGGTGCTGGCCCACTCGGGATGAGTTGTTACCTTTAATCCTCCTCTTCTGTTTGTTCTTCATGCTCATTAAGGAGTGGGCATGGAATTACTTTCTATTGCTAGTAAATTTGCTCTGCTGTGGTGAACAGTTATTAAGACTCCAGACTGTTAAACCTCACTTTATTTTCATCATTGGATTTGTTTTAATCTTGTGAGAAATAGTAAAATATTATTTTTTTAACCATTTTTATATGCTTTTACATATCTGGTGTGTAAGGGAACATCCAGGGTGATTATCATAAAGCTGTATTGATTTCTGGGGTTGTTTTTCTGAAGATTTTTTCTGTTGTTCCTCTGTCCTTGCAGTGTCCAAGCCATCTTCCCCACTCCTGACCCAGCAGCACTGAAGGATCGTCGCATGGAGAACTTGGTGGCTTATGCCAGGAAAGTGGAAGGAGATATGTATGAATCTGCTAATAGTAGGGTATGTTGCTTCAGTCCAACATATGAAAGAACAGAAGTATCACAAATCTTAGAAGAAAAACACAGAGAATCATTTCACTGCCCTCTTCATGAGGAAAGTCGTGTTTTCAGTCTGTGACAGTGTTTGTGTAGTCACAAGTCATTGTGATTCCTGTCACTCCAAGCTAATTCACCCCCCTCAGCTCCAGACACCATCACATCCATCCCTACTTGCATCCTCCTGAAAGTGTGATTGACATGCAGGAAGCTTGGAGCACAGCTTGCAGTTCTTGATGTTTCCCTTACTGACTTGCTCTTTGGAAGTCTGTGTAAGAAGTAGTTTTTGAATTTTCTTAATGCCTCTTTGCCACTGGAGGTTTTCTCTGGGACCCAGTGCTGTCCTATAGCTTACCTTCCACCTGTGCTGATGGAATTAATTCTCCTTTACTCTGCAGCACCAGGAGTGGTTGGGCTAAGACATAAGAAGTCAGTTTGCCTGCTTTGTGGATGGGAATAAAATAGAATTCCTGTTGTAGCTGATGATTTTTGCTCTGTCTACAGAGAGATATCAGCTCAAATCTCTCTTACTTGGAGGGAGCAAACCCTGTTGAGTGACAGGCTGAGGATATGATGTGATAATTCCACCCTAAAGGAACCACTCCCTGAAAGCTTTCACTGGGAAAAGACAACATTATTCGTGCCAGTAGTAACAGCCAATGAGATCCCACCTTATCAGACACTTGAGATCCTTTCTGAAGCAAAGGAGGAGTATCTGAAGAGAGCAGTTAGTGGCACTTCAGGTGATAATCAGGTGATCCAGTCAGACACTTCTGCCCCTCTCAGCCCACCTCCCAGAAGAGCTGGAGATGGAAATGCAGGTTTTATTTCCTAGAGGTAGATAGGCAGTGGCCATAGTTACTGCTGCCCTGTCAGTGTTGGTCAGTGACCTTGTATCCTCCTTGTAGCTACCAAGAGGTTCTTTACAAGGAAGATTTGTGTGTACTCACTCTTGGCTACCCTGGCAGCTTTAGAGACCAATTTTAGATAGAAGGAGGATCATGGTCACACCTGGGTGTCCAAATACCTTCTCAGTAAGGATGGGCAAACTCCTGATTGTAAAATGAAATGCCTTCCAACAGACAAACACCTTCTCTCACCCCTCAAAACAGCTGTCAGAGCCTAGTGGCCAGAAGTTTCTGTTATTGGGATTCATCTAAAGTATTTGGCTCCAAGCAGCAAACTTGGAAGATGGGAGTAATTGAGAATGTGTTAATGATGCCATGAGGAATTACATCCTCCTTTTTGAGGAGCTTCCGTTCTACTTTGACCCTGAAAACCGAATTAGTAAGAGGCATCCCTGTAAGGAGTTTAATGCTGTTCTGGCAGTGTGTGCTCCTTGTGAACACAGCCTTTGCAGGATTCTTTGTAGTGGGAAAGCAGCACAATACTTAATTTACAAATAGGAAGTTACAATGGAAATGGCTTGAGCAGGAAAAGGGGAGGGGCTGTAAAGCTTTACATTGAACAGCAGAAAGTGTCTGCACTGATTTCTGAGAAACTCTTGAGGAGAGAGGTGACCTAAAAAACAAAGCTTTATATTGCATGCCTGGGCTTCCTTAACAAGGCTATTGAGGAATCCCTGTCTCATATTAAATTTTCTGAAATTAATTCCATCCTGCTGTAGTAACAAATTATGGTTTTGATGAAAATTGAATAAAAACAAAACAATTGTGGGCAAGCATCATTCAGCCTGTGCTCTGTGTGACCCTGAGTTCTAAGAGCATGGTGACCCCACAGAAGAAATGTAGCCTTGAGGGTTTGTGAGGGGTTTTGTGCCTTTAACAGGTGCATAATCTCATGCACTTTGCAGTTATGTGTCCAGCAATTCCTGACAAGCAAAATTGTCTACGTGGTGTGCACTGTGACTCTCTTATTGGATCTGTTGTCAGTGTGGGTTGAGTAAAATGGATTTTTCATCTTGTACAGGTGTAGTGTTTTACTTGTCTGTGCCTGTGGACTATTTGTCACTGAATTTTCTCCATTCCTTTGAGGTTTTGTCTGGTTTTGTTTATCCCTTGCCATGATTGTTGATAGACTCCTTAGGAAAAAAGCAGTTCCTTTCTTTATGTAAAAATTGATCTGTCCTTAACATCTGTCTCCTGAAAGTTTATTCAGTGTAAAAGTGTGCTGGGAATATCTTTTTCTTTTGTCAGTGGATTAGTGGGAATGTTTGTTATGAAAAAAACCAAACATTTAAAAATCATTAACACTTAGAAACTAAATCACAGCTTCCTGATTGTATATGTTCCTGGGTTTTGCTGAAGCAACAGAGAACCTCCAGCCTTCTCCTTTGTCTGCTAATTCACTTAGAGTAGGTATGAAGGGTAGCCATAAAGCAAGTGTGATTTCTGGAAGCTTTTTTTTCCCCCTTTTCTGCATTAAAGCAGAAAAAGCTGTCTTAATTTAACAGAATTCTGAAAATAAGTATTTCTTTTTCAATTAGGCAGGTGTACATATTAAAAAACAAAAAACCCAATCCAAAACCAGATGCTGGTATTCAGGTAGACTGAATGAGTTTTGCTGCTGATGATTACTCTTTTTTTTCTCTTTCCCTTTTAGGATGAATACTATCATTTATTAGCAGAGAAAATCTATAAGATACAAAAGGAGCTAGAAGAGAAGAGGAGGTCTCGTCTCCACAAACAAGGGATGCTGGGGAACCAAGCAGCCTTACAGACCCCCGGGCCCCAGCCCCCAGGGATTCCCCAGGTGGCTGCTGCCATGGGCCAGGCACAGCCCGTCAGGCCCCCCAGTAAGTGCTGCTGGAGCTGCCTCTGCTTCTCAGGACTCTTTGGGCTCAAGCTAATGCTGAGGTTGTATTTAAAACTGGTTTTGCTGACCATTCTTGTGTTGTGTTGCAGATGGGCCTATGTCCATGCCAACCGTGCCTATCAGTCGTATGCAGGTTTCTCAAGGTATCTGTTTTCCTCTCTAATTGCAATTTGTGGCTTCAAAATAATTGTTGGAGGGGGGAAGCTTATCTTATATCAGGATTTTTTGGTGTTGGGAGGGAGGAGCTACTGGCTCTGACTTTTTTCAGTACCTTTCTTTGTTGTTGCTCTGTGTGTCAGTGCAGTGTTAACAATATGGATCCAGTACTTTGCTGGGAATTGGGAATTAATTCAGTGCTTCCAAAGAGAGGACAGCTCATGCAAGAATACTGTGGATAATCTCATTTAAAACACTGTAAAGGAGGAAGGATGTTGGCATGTTTTCATCAGTTAATTAGCCAAAAATACACCTGTACCTGGAAACACAGCACATTAGTCCTAAAATCTGTGTAACTAATGATAGCCTTTCTTGGTTTCTGATGGAAAGTGCATCTAAAAAAGCCTTGGAGCTTGTTCACAGCACTTGCCATTACTCACTGAGGCTGCTGTGAGCTCATGGGTGGTTTTTTCCGGAAAACATAGACCCATGACTTTTAGGTGCTTCAACTTCCTTCAAAAAAGTGTCCTCAGCTGTTTTATTTCTTGGTTCAGAGTTAGTACTAAGTCAAAACTTGGGTTGAAATGTCCTTGGGAAGTTAAATCCTTTTAAAATTCGTTTGAATAGAAGAACAAGTTGATAGCAAGTATAGCCCCATAATTACAGCTTTGGACAAGTTTTTTGGAGGGATTCAATGTTTTGTATAAAAAGCACAACTCCTGTTAAAGCATTTTGCCAGCTTTTGTCCTGATTTGAGGCTTGGAGTTGCCTTCAGTATATATTTTTATCATATTTACTTCAACCATTTCAGTGAGCCCTGAATAAGACATTACTGTTTCAAAGCAAATGCCTGATTTTAAGAAACCATCCTAAGGTATTATTTATAAATAGCATCCTGTCTCTGCAGATCATCCAACATCCTCTGCAGATCATCTACTCTTCA
>VZRX01023107.1:84505-96820 GCA_013398075.1 Notiomystis cincta | reverse complement strand
TCTTTTTTCATTTTTTTTTTTTTTTTAGACACCAAAAATTGTATTTCCCCCTAACTGTTATTGTTCTAAACACTTCTTACATCCTGATTTGTCTGTTAAGTCAAGTAACTAAAATAAAGCTTAGGGCGGTCGAATTGCAGTCATAATAACTGTTCATTTTATAGTAGAATATAGATCCATAAATTCTGCTGACTTGTTCCTAATGAGTTGTTTTGGGGGTGCATTTGCAGGAATGAATCAGTTTAACCCCATGTCCATAGGGAATGTACAGATGCCCCAAGCACCGCTGGGACCGCGGGCGGCGTCTCCGATGAACCACCCGGTGCAGATGAACAGCATGGGCGCCGTGCCCGCGGTTCGTACCCCTCACCCCTGCTCAGCACAGCCTCAGCCCTCCCCCCCTCTGCAAAGGCCAAACCACACAGCAGTGCTGCAAACTGGGGGATAATTTCATGGGAACGCAGCAAGTCTGACAGGCTTTTATCGAGGCGTTTGTTTGCGATATTTATGTGTTCCAAAAACACCGAGCAGACCTTTAGAGGGGCACGTGCCACAGGTGCTGTAATCCCCAGCAGTCTGTGAAGAGCATCTACTGTCTTTGCAGTATATAAACCTTCTTGGTTCCTACATGAAAACATGTTTTTATTCTTTAGAAAAACAGAAATATGTTTAGTTTCCCTGGATTCTCTCTGTCACCTCAGAGAACAAAACAGAGTTAACACTCTGAATTTTACCTGTTTAAAAATAACTCCCTCCTTAATGTTATGGAACAAATGCTGAAGTTACAGGCATATACCCACTTCCAATTAGTGTAATTAAGCCAGTTTTCCTTTTATTTTTTTGTCCTATCTTTTGATTGATTTCAGTGAGGGTATTTCCCTTTGTCCTGCTCCGTAATACTAAATGGCAATTAGTTAATCTGGGTGTTAATTTTCAGATGGCAATGTCTCCTTCCCGAATGCCTCAGCCACAGAACATGATGGGAGCTCATTCCAACAGCATGATGGGTCAGGCTCCTACCCAGAACCAGTTCCTGCCCCAAAACCAGTTCCCAGCATCCACTGGAGCTATGAATGTGAACAATGTGGGCATGGGTCAGTCAACAGCCCAGGCCGGGGTGGCACAGGTGAGATGGATTCTCTAGGGTTTATTTGCTCTTAATTCTTTTGCTCTGATTTATTTGCTTTACTTATATTTGTTTATTTGTATTTCTGTATCTGTTGTTTGATGTAGTCACCCCAGCTTTGGGGGATCCTGGGTTACATCTGCCTTCTTCAGAAGCTCTTACATAACTTATCGACATCTGTTAATGGGGGCGCAACGCCCTGCAATTCCTGATTTAAATTCCTTAAAAATGCCTGCTGACGAGATTTTTAGGGGAAATATCAGAAATCAGTTTATGGGATGCCTATGAACATATGTTTGGTCTCTGTGTGGACCTGAGTAGCTAACTTTAAATCTAGGATTATAATAAAGCGGTTGGGCAAGATCTTCTAAAGTTTGTTTTAACTTCTTTGCTTCTGGAGAGAAAATTGTTGGGTTTTTCCTGTAACATTTTTCAGTTGCAGCAGTGGTCAGTGAAGTAACAGCTGGGCTTAGGATGCCAAAGTATCTGCTTTTCCCGGGGGAAAGGCTTGTTGTTTAACTCAGTGCCCAAGGAATTTAGGCTAGTTAAAACCTCCAGAGTCCTGAGAGATTACTTAGATCAGGTTATGGAGGGCTCTGGTGTGGAATATGTTCAGGATTGGAGTATCGACAGTTTCATGGGCCCTGGCTCAGTTGTTTGACTGCCTTTGTGGTGAACATTTTTCTCCCAATGCATTTAGTTCCGTAAAACTGCCTCTGTAAAGACAATATAGACGTTTGTTTTAGATTTGAAACCTCATCTGCAGGAAATTAACTGATTTGTATTTCTAAGAGTAACAGTTACATTTGAGGATGGAGTATTCTTTTTTATCACCAGTTATCTGATGCAATCTTCAGTAAAATGTATCACTTAAAGGTTTAAGTACATGCAGAGTACTTTATTGTTGCTGCCTGAAAAACAAATCCCCTGT
This sequence comes from Notiomystis cincta, assembly GCA_013398075.1. Lineage (NCBI taxonomy): Eukaryota > Metazoa > Chordata > Aves > Passeriformes > Notiomystidae > Notiomystis > Notiomystis cincta. The sequence continues at coordinate 94,763 of VZRX01023107.1, read as the reverse complement.
TTTCTGAAGCATTTTGAACAGTTTAATTAGAATTAAAAAGAAAAGAAAAAGCCTCTTCTTATGTCTTGCTCTGTGCAACAGCAGCGTTAAATGTGTTGACCTGCCCTCTAAAGCAGAGCTGCCTCAGAGTCCCGGCCTAAAAATGGATATTTGCTCAAAACCATTTTGTGTCAAAGCCTGACCTTTGCCCAGCTAATGGCACGATTTAGAGGCTGCCTGTGGGTTTCTGTGTTACTGGATTGTGAGGATTCCCTCTCTATGCCAGTGGAATTAATGCAGGACGTGCATGGCACAACTAGGTCTGGGAGAAAGGTCCTTGAGAGCTGATGGGAGCGATGACAGGAATCGGAGCAGTCACTTGCAGTAGCAGCATTTGAAGCTGATCTGCTTACACTGGCAGTATCCTGTCAGAGACGGCTTCGGGGCTGTGATTGAAGGGATAAGTGTGATTCCAAGGTCTGTAAGACTCTCCCTCTCTCTCCATCAGGGGCAGGTTCCCAGTGCTGCTCTTCCCAACTCCATGAACATGCTGGGACCGCAGAGCGGGCAGCTGCCATGTCCCCCGGTGACCCAGCCGCCCCTGCACCAGAGCACACCTCCCGTGTCCACTGCTGCCGGGATGCCACCAATCCAGCACCAGACGCCCCCGGGCATGACTCCTCCCCAGCCGGCAGCCCCCACCCAGCCATCGACACCGGTCTCCTCCTCGGGACAAACGCCGACGCCAACGCCGGGTTCTGTTCCCACGGCCACGCAGACCCAGAGCACCCCCACGGGGCAGACTGCGGCCCAGGCCCAGGTGACACCGCAGCCACAGACCCCTGCCCAGCCCCAGTCTGTGCCAACCCCACAGGCAGCCCAGCAGCAGCCAACATCTGTGCAGGCACAGCCACCCGGCACTCCAGTAAGTACCAGCCGCTCCCCTCTGCCTTGTGTCGTGACATCCCACGAGTGTCCCTGTGTGTAGCACCATGTCCTGAATGTACAGAGCCCATAGCTGTCCATAGCAGCTTCTGCTTTAGACCAGAGGGTTGCTTAGAGGTGTGTAAAATGTGTGTGTTCAGATGTTCTCAGCATTGTGTGAAGGAGGGGGGGTTGAATGGCTGAACTGCTCAAAGTAAAATTGGCAGCAGTGTGCAGAAAGATGAGGTGTAACAGGCCTGATGCTCTATTTGCCCGTGATCAGAATCTTTTCTGATCCTGAGATTTGAATTTTTTTTTTCCTTTTAAGATACAGCCAGGGCAAATGCACGTTTCAAGGAATGTACAGTATTTTACTGGGCAGGTGTTTTCTCTGTAAAAGAAGCCTCTTTGGGGCAGAATTCTTCCTTGGCTTCTCCTCTGTAAAGCAGAGTTATTAAATGTGTAATATCAAAACTTGGCTACAGTGACCTGTATCCATGTTCTGCACTGTTGTAGAATATCATCTCATGTCTCTTTTGTGCTGTTCATTTTTAGTAAAGGAAAAATATTTCTATATATGCAGTGTCTTTCTTTTGTACTGTTTTTACAACAGCTATCCCAGGCAGCAGCTAGTATTGATAACAGGGTCCCCACCCCTGCCTCAGTTGCTAGTGCTGATACGAATTCCCAGCAACTAGGACCAGATGCACCAATGCTAGAAAGCAAATCAGAAGTTAAAACTGAAGAAACTGAGCCAGAGACTAGTGAGACACAAGTGGAAGCTAAGACTGAGGTAAATGAGATTCTCTACAGCTTAACTGAAAGCAGTGATAGATATAAAAGCACTTAATGATGTGTCTGACTCGGTGAGCTAAGGGGCGAGAGGAGGGTCGTTACTGCAAAGTAACTCCTGAGGAAAGCCATGGATGGAAAGTGCTTCAACAGTCTCAAACTAATATTTGGATGGCTGAAGTTTGGGCTGTAGATGTAACAGTACCTCTCGTTGCATCCTTTCTTAAGGTGGAGGAGGATTTACAAGGATCTTCACAAATAAAAGAAGAAACAGATGGAACAGAACTGAAACAGGAGCCAATGGAAATTGAAGAAAAGAAACCTGAAATGAAAGTAGAGACTAAAGAGGAAGAGGAGAGCGGCACTAATGGAACCACTTCACAGTCCACATCGCCATCCCAGCCCCGCAAGAAAAGTATGTGTGTGAAAGCTGAGTTCCCTCCTGTGCTCTGCTTGCACTAACATTTGTTTTCCTCGGTCTCAGCTCCTGCTGGGAGGTCTCTTTGCGCTTGTGTTTCCAGCACGTGGAGCTCTGGGAGATCAATACTCTGTAACTTAATTTTGAAAGTAGAATTCCTTTAATGTTACATGAATCAGGTGAGAAAAGCAAGTCACTGTGCCCTTGATCTCAGCAGTGCCTGCCCAGAAGGACCAAGGCAGTAAGGCAGTGATTGCTGGAGGAATTAAATACATAAATCCCTCCCTGTACATCTTGGTGCTCTTTCAGGAGAGCTCAGTGTAGATAAGAGTGCTTTCAGTAACCAAGGATAGCCATTGCTTTTCTTCTCCTGTTAAGAGGCTGCACACACCACCTCTATGCTGAGTTTTGTCAGTCACTTTTCTGAGAATCAGGCACTTGAACTCTCCTGAACCTGTGTTCCTCCTAGACTGGACTGCTGCAAGAGGCTTAACATTAATTTTAGAGTCCTGTGTTTGCAGCACTTGAAAGTTTTCAGTGTAGTGTTTGTTTGCTCAGCAGTCTCTTAAATTAAGCTGCAATGTCAGCACAGATAGAGGTGTGACTGCATCTGTACTCAAGGAAACTTCATGGTGCTGCAGGTTATAAAAATGTTTGGGTCCCTTGTGTTAGTAAGAAATAAATAAAATCATTAAAACAGAAATAAACTTCTCCATTTGCAGTGCAAGCTCTTTGGCAGGCTGCAAGATAAGTTTTTGGACTCAAAAACTTTAGCAGTTTTGAGACCTCTTGTCTTTTGGCATCTGCTTTATTGAGGTGATGTTTCCTGTGGTTAGTTTTTAGTTTTTGACCAAAGGGAAGCTTTCAAGATGCTGCAGATGTCTAAAAAATCTACGTCTCCTTGATGTGCTTGGGATTGCGTTACTAACCATAACCTTTTGGAATAAATCACTATAAAACACATTTCCCTGCAGATTGATGTTTTCAGCTGGCAGCAGAGTGGGGCACCCAAACGAGAGCACACCACAGAACCAACTGGCAGAGCCTTTTCCATCCCCAATGTAACACAGGCAGTGGAAGGCTTATTAGCATTTCTGAGCCAGTGATATTCCCAGTGGAAGGAGTCACTGCTGCCTGTTAGGAATGTGCTTGCACAGGGAAGGCTCTTGCAGAGTCAGTTCAGGCTGGGTCACCACGTATTCCAATTCCTCCTTTGGTGACACAATTTTATCTTGGAGGTTTTGTCACCCAGTAGCTGTGTAGGGCAAAGCACGTGCAGCGTGGGCAGGTGCAGCCACAGCCACGAGCTTAAGTGGTGACATTTTCTCACCAAGGAGTTTGTTCAATGTTAATTGAGCATTGGTATTAAAATGCTGAATAAGCCAAGAGGTACTGGAGAGTAATTACTGCCAAGTGTGCTGAAGGGGTAGGTGATATTTTAAAACCACTGAAGAGACCAATCAGGAGTTTTGCATGGGTTGCAAAAGTGTTGGGAATTCTTGCTCCTTCCCATGCAGTCAGGTTCCTGAGGGGCATCCCACAGTAAGCTGGGATGTAGCAGGCACTGAGGGGAAGTGCCATGGACTGTGTGCTATAACTTAGCAAGTCAGAGCCCTCTTTTGCCTTTTTTCTGCAAATCTAATGTGAGCAGGAAAGGGAGGTGGTGGTTCCTTGCCATGCAGTCTCAAAAAGCCCTCTGTGATACTCACTTGGGCAGCTCCTCTCTCCTTGGAGGTGGCAGCTTTCATTTGACCTTGAAGATGGCTTTTACTGGTTTCTTCACTTCTTTGTAAGACATAATGGAAAACTTGCAGGAGCTTGGGTTTGAGGTGTATTCATGTGTATTGTCCTTGTAGTTTTGAAAATGTTTTATCTTCCTTTATGAATTTTTCTCCTTAGTAATCACAAGCAGACTTGCCTGTGTTTGAAAAAAGCAGAAAAATTAAGAAGGTAGCATTGTACTCTCCTTTGGTAGGTTATACGTCATCGTGAGTCAGGCAAAGATCCCATTTTCTTTTCTCCACCCACACACCCAAGACAAAATGGGATAACTGGATGCCAGCTCCTTACAAAGGTCTTCGAGCTACTGGAGGAGAACTGAGAGCATTTTAATTTTGGCAAAAGGAGAGAGGGAAAAACAAAACTTCCTTGTAAAATCCATGTACAGGGAGATGCTATGATCAAATGTGCTGGTATTAGTCATAGTCCTTAGAGGCAGAGCAGCTGAAGATGGAGGCAACTTTTCTTTATGTTTTTAGGTAAAGTAATAAATTGAAGTAACAACTGGATTTTTGTTTTGATATTTTTCCAAACTACAAAATGAAAGTGGGTTATAAACTTTATCAGTAAAGATAATTAGGCTTTAAGGAACTTGGCAAAAGTCACACTGGATTTCTGTAGTTTGAGTTTGAAATAAGATTGGATTTATTTTGAAAGATACTGTAGCTTAATGGTATGTTATTATAGGAGAAAATTCTAAAAGCAGTGTCAAGCAGGTAGCCAGAACAGATTATTAAAAGGTACTTTTTGACCTTTACATTTCATTAAATGAAATAATTCAGATTATGACATTATGAACTATCTGAATCAGAGCAGTAGAGAATACTGTTCCTCATTAATGGAATTAAATATTTATTTCTGTTCTCAAGAATCCCATAATCTAATGTGTAAGAATTGTTTATAACTTTGGGAAAAGTGCCTGCATGTATGGAATTGATAAATGTGGAAGAGAATTGCCATTTTGTTGGGACTGAGACTGTGGCAACAGCTGAAATGACCATACAAGCAATGGAATAGTGTCAGCTTAATTTATCTTCCCTTCTTTTGTGTGTGTACTCTTTAAAATCATAGATTCTGAACTAGATGTCCCAAAAAGCAATTTATATCATACCAAAATACCATTTGAGTGAGAAAAGCAATGCTTGGCCTCAAAGAGGTCGCTGTGCCCTGTTGATTCAAGTGCTTTTAGCAGAATTAATTGCTCCATTTTATTGGTATCGTTCTCATTTCATCCAGGTAGATAAATATTAGATGCCATCCTGCTTTCCTTAGTTGTCTTTTTTTCTCAATGATAGGCATTCTTCCCTATTTAAAGACACTGTTCCTAAGGAAATAAATGTAATTACACTGCTGAGATGTTCAAAGAGCTCTCCAAGTTATCATTATTTTTCAGAAAATGTATTGCCTTTTTTTGTCCTTGTCATCCACTCCTGAAAGAATCATGGCTGTTGCCATGCCACTGTTGCCAAGTGGTGGCATAGAAATCTGGAAGTATTAACACTTTCAAAATCAATTAACGATCCATCAGACCAGGACTGTTTGTACACTGTGGCCAGGAAAATTCCTGTGCCAGCTCTCAGGACATCTGGTCACTCTCTGTAGAGCTGGCTCTTCATCCCTGACCACTGCAGTGGCTTTTGCTGGAAGAATCTTGGCTTGGAAATAGCGAACAAGGTTAGAAGGGAGGGAGGGAAAATTATGCTCAGTCTCTCCTTTGAGGAGAAAAGGTTCATTCACGTTGAAATAATTGATTTAATTTGATTCTGTATAAGTTTTGAGGGTTTTTTAATGCTCTAGAATATGTATCATTATGGGCTAGAGTTGTTCCCATCTCCCTGTTTTGGGAATATCACCTGCTGTGATCTGAGTAAACACAAGGCTGTGTCTCTTGTAAGTGAGGTTTTGCCTCTGATCAGGAAATCCCTTTGCAGAGTTTTATGTTAACGTAGTGCTTTGGGGTTTTTTTAAGGGAGTCAAGAGATAGGAAACCTGGAGGGCAATTTTCTAACCTTTCTGACTTCCATATCCAGTTTTCAAGCCCGAGGAGCTGCGCCAGGCTCTCATGCCCACCCTGGAAGCTTTGTACCGGCAGGACCCAGAGTCCCTTCCTTTCAGACAGCCCGTGGATCCCCAGCTTTTAGGGATTCCGGTGAGTTGGCACTAAAACCTCTAAAATATTCTCCTGGTTTTCCTTCCCTCACATAAACATTTTACCTTTTCTATTCAACATATCACGACCCTCTTAAAAATGCAGGTTTCTGTGTGTCCCTGCAGGATTATTTTGACATTGTGAAGAACCCCATGGATCTCTCGACCATCAAGCGCAAGCTGGACACGGGGCAGTACCAGGAGCCCTGGCAGTACGTGGATGACGTGTGGCTGATGTTCAACAACGCCTGGCTCTACAACCGCAAGACCTCCAGGGTCTACAAGTTTTGCACTAAACTGGCAGAGGTGTTTGAGCAAGAGATTGATCCAGTCATGCAGTCCCTGGGCTACTGCTGTGGGCGAAAGGTGGGTGTCCCAGAGTGCCAGGGGGGTGTTCTTCCCAAGAGCACAGCCTGGGAGTCAGCAGATAAAGCTTCAGCTTTGGGTACTCTTATTTTTTTAAATAGAAATGGAAGGGCTGCTAAAAGTTTGGCTTTATTATTACAGACATGTTCAGAGCAAAAAAAAGGTCGATAGCAGCTCTGCTCTTTTGTTATTATTATTGTATTTTTCTCCCTCAGAGGACACCTTCTTTAGTCATAAGTAATACTAAAATACTTCCCTGCTTTCCCACATCCATAAAGCAGAGGTGGAAGGGTCAGCTGCTTTTAGAGTTAATGATTGTCACTAGGTTGAGAGGGCTGTGCTGGTACATTCTCAGTAGCTGGAAAAGTGTGATGGCCATGGCAGTGTCCTCTGATACCCACAAGCACCAAGTTTGCTTTAGAGATCCCTGATGAGGAAAAGCCCCCTTTGAAAAGCTGCTTTTCTCCCTTGTTTTGCAGTATGAGTTCTCTCCCCAGACCTTGTGCTGCTATGGCAAGCAGCTGTGTACCATCCCCCGGGACGCTGCCTACTACAGCTACCAGAACAGGTAAGTCCTTGATTCCAGGATTTTTCCCTTATTCAGGAAGTGAGTTCTCTTTTGAGTTCTCTGCACATACAGAGGACAAGGAGGATTTTTAACTTCTGCTTTCCTTTGTCAGCTAAGTCAGGGGAAAATCCTTTTTTTTCTCTTTCCACACTGTCCTTTTGCAGGTGACTTTGGTTTTGTGTCCTGCAGTGTGAGGCACGTTGTTCCTTAGTGCTTGCTCTTAGCCAGGCTGCCCCATGCAATGCTTCAGTGCAGGTCAACTTGTCCATGTTTTCCATAAAATGAGGAGCAGGGCTTGCTGGAGGGAGAAGGGCAGAACTGCAGAAAGGCCCTGGGAAATCCTGTTACCTTGTTCTGGGAGAACTGTGGAAATGTGCAGGTTTGTTTTCAAGTTAGTGCCAGAATTTGCCAGGTAAAGGGTACAGTGATTGATTGCAAGACTTATGTCACTTCCTAGTGACTTCCTAGTCAGTGCTTAATTCTATTTAAATTAACTTGGAAATAGCATTAAAAACTACCCAGAGACTCCATGAGAAGCTGTGAAAATTAAAATTTCTCTTACTTTTTAATTAATATTAGGACTCGACGTTTCTAATATTATTAAACAATTGTTAGATTAATTTTCCATTCAATGCTTAAATCACCAGTGTTATAACCACAAAGCAAACTCAAAACTTGGCTTTAATTTTGATTTCTTAGATGATGTGTGTCTTCCCCCCCTGAATAAAATGCACAATACAAATGGGCTGAGACAAAAGCTTTGTTTTAAACAGGGAAAAGGAAGTTATGAATTGCTTTCCAGAGGCTTGGCAGCCTTTAAGCCTTGCCAGCTGTGAAGTCACAGAACCAATTCAGACATTCAGCACTTGTATTTCATCTTTTTGGGCCGTTCCTTCTCTCTTGAGAAGCTTTCAGCCTGTAGAGCCCCACGCTGGAGCAACACAATGTGGGAGAGGGAAATATGTCAACCCACCTTGTGGGGGGGGTCTTGGGTGGCCTTTGAGAGGCAGAAAGTATTGACAGGCAGGAATAAATTCATGAGCTCTCATAAAAGGTTTTATACAGCCACTGTGGACTCTGAAAAGTCAGGCTGAAGAGAAATAAAGCAATTAAAATGCATTTAAAGAGACAGTTCAGTACTGGTATCAGGGGAAAAGAGGCCTTAAATACCATCTCTGTTGGTAAAATTTAAAATACTTTTCATATTCTGCATCCATGTTATGCATTCTGTATTTGGAAAGAATAGTAACTTCAAATTTAATCAAAGAAGGGCTCATTTTTTTTCAAAACTGCCTTCCCAATTTAAGTTTAAATCCTTTGAACTGTTCCATGAAAAGCAATGTTGGTCACTAGCAAGAAGTCCAGGGTGGGTGAAGCAGAAGGCTCCTCTGCACTGGGGGCTGTCATAATAAATATTATTTATTCAATAAATGTGAAAGTCCATTTAAGTCATAGATTTCTGCTCATCCAGCTGCCTCGAGAAGGGGATGGGGGTTTGTGATTTGGGGTGGGTTTGAGTTCAGGGGCAGTGTGAGGTTTTTCTGTTTCAGGCCCATTAAATGCACTGATGAATGGGGCTTTTGAAAAGGTATTTCTAAAGATTCATCACCACATCATTAAGTAATAGTCCATTTTGCCTAGAAAGCCCCTGTTCACCAGCTCTAAACCACTCAAATTTCCTGTGACAGAGATCTTCAAATCTCAGATGTTCTTAAACAAGCAATAATTAAGTGAAAAACAAATTCCATGCTTCCAGCAGATCTTTAACTGGTAAAATGTTCTTGGTTTTTCATGTACAGAATAGGCAAAATTGGATGCACTTAAAGTCCAGTGTATCCCATGACTAAATTACAACTAAGAATATTTAGGCACCATTCAATAAATGAACTCAGGCACTACAGTTCAACCTTTAAGTTAATTATTTGGTATAGAACCATTTAGATTCCATAATAAGGCAGAAATTCAGGTTGAAGTGTTCAGAAAATGTGCTTTGTGTGTGAATATCCAGTTGAGAAAACTGAGTGGTGTTTCCTGTCAGTGCTGCCATCCAGTTGCTAAGTTAGAATTACCTTTGCACTTAATTACAGTTGGGAATTCACCTGTTAATGCTGAGATTTGAGCATTTTCTGGACTTTGGTGTTGAACCATAATGTTGCTCTTTAATAAACAGGAGTCACCTGAACAGTCTGCATTTGAAAAGCTTTTCATGTTTGATGTGTTGCAATAATTACATTCTTTGAGATTTCTATGGCTGTCGTAACTAGAATATTGTATGTTTTTTTATGGGTTTTGCTGAATACTTGTGGTGACATGCAAAAGGCAGGTTTCTGTTTCTGAGGGTCCATATCCATAAAAAGTTACAGCTATTGCTTCACCTTGGTTATTTTATGGACAAATGTTCATGATCTTTAGGTGATTCATTTTCACTGTACTTCAGTTTTTATTTCCTCATTTTAATATCATGGATTAAAGTTTAGAGTGCTTTGAAAGCCCATAAATTATTCTGAAAATGGATCAGAATTAACCTTTTCTGGGACTGTTTAAATGTAGCAAATTATTAATAGGGGGCCTTGGCCATGGATTTTTCTGGCTTCACTCTCCTGTATTTGAGTCCTCCTGGCTTTCAGTCCTTCCCAATCTGACTCTTAAAATGGGCAACTGTGTTAGTAAGAAAAATAGTGGTGGGGGTTTTAATTTAAGAAAAATTTAAAGAAGCACATTATAGGAAAAAAAGAAATGGACAACATGTAAAAGTATAGACAATTCTGAACCTCTCATGGTTTGGGTTTTAAAAAAAATTATTAGATCCTATGTTATCATTTTAGGGCTGGGGTGTGAGGGGCCAGGGAAGTCAGTGGAAATGAGATGTGCAGTGTCTGTACCCACTCCTGAAACCCTCCTCTCTAATAACCACAGCCTGTTTATCATCCCCAGCGATAAGAAATTGATGGAATACACTCGTTTTTCTCCTGGCCTTGCTCTGTTGCACTCTCAGCTCCCAAAGCCTGGTTTTCCTGGGGAGGGCGATGTGTTTATTCCCAGTGGCGCTGCCCTGGGAGGAGCTGGGTGCAGCTGAGCTGGGACAGGCTGGCAGTGCTGGCAGGAGATTGCAGGGCAGGGCAGTGGGGTTGGCTTGCCTGGAATGAGCCAACCCTTCCCCTGGGAGCCATCCCTTCCCTTCTCCTGGGAGCCATCCCTTCCCTTCCCTTCCCCTCGGAACTATCCCTTCCCTTCCCCTCGGAGCCATCCCTTCCCTTCCCTTCCCTTCCCTTCCCTTCCCTTCC
>VZRX01023107.1:60294-84400 GCA_013398075.1 Notiomystis cincta | reverse complement strand
CTTCCCCTTCCCCTTCCCCTTCCCCCTCCCCTCCCCGCGGCCCCGGGACTCGCTGCTGCTCCAGCTCTGCCTCTGGCTGCCAGAGCAGCCCCTCAAGGCAGGCGCAGCTGGCAGAGCCCGCGGGAGTTTCCAGGCTCTGGGCTGGGCTGTGGGGGCTCGGGGAGCGCTCGGGGAGCACCTTCCCTGCCCGGAGCCGCCTGGCCCCGGTGTGTCCCAGCAGGGAATTCTGATCCATCCCATTCCGAAGTGCCGGCCGATGGCTGCCGGGAGGTCTCCCTGGGCGGGGCAGCCGAGGGGCGGGTGAGGGGGCAGAGCAGCCGCACTGCCCGGGCTCCAGGCCGAGTTGTTGGTTCATTGTGACACTGAGTGTCCCTGGTGCCCCTGGCACTCCCCATCCCCGGTGTCTGAGTACTAAACCTGCCTCGTTCTGTGCTGCCATCGCTGCTTCCACTCTCTCACTCTCCATAAAGCTCCTTTATTTTGGTGATCCTTTGTGGCCTTCCTGCATTTTACAGCTGTGGCCTCTCTGTTACCTTTGTTCATGTGTGAATTCATATCCTCTCCAAACATTTAGCCTCCTTGTTTTATTTTTGGTTTTAGTGACCCTGACAACTTTGGTTCCAGTTCATCTGAAATGAACAACCAAAAAAATACCCAAAACAAAACAAACCACCAAATCCCCTCCCCCCCTAATCCATGTAATTTTGATTTTATTTTATTTTTTCAAATGCAGATTGTATTTTCATAGAGTTATATTCCAATTTACTCAGCTTGGTTTGGTAAACTGCAGAATTGTTTTTGCTGAGTATGACTTAGATTGGCTCTTGGTCTGGTGACCAGAAATTGTACCTAGCCTCATATTCAATTTGTAAAGCTTAATAAATTCCACATCTTTAATGTACCTGATAAATATATTGTATGTATGTACAATATTTCATGTTGTTCACATATATACATATATTGTATTTATATAGATAAATGGCTGGAAACTCTGACCCATAATTGCATTTCTGTTAAATGTTTGTCTAGAGTATGGATTTGGTTTCATTTATATGAAAGAATATTAGCTGAGCAATTGGTCACATTTAATCTTACCGTCAAATTTTGAATTTAACATTTTTATAGATTTTTTTTCAATATCAAGTGTTTCTGCTTTTGCAGTTTTCACTCACAATCAGTAAATGCTTTCAGCATATTTCCTAATTACTTAAATCTGTAATAAACGTGTCCTTAAAGCTCATTGACAGGCTCCTTTTTACCCAAAGGAAACTCCATTTCAAGCAAGCCTGGAATCAAAGAGCATTTTTTTTTCCCTGAGCGATGCAAATCAAATCCAAATTCTTCAATTTGAAGCCTGTACAAGTGTAGCCCTTGGTGGCTACTCCATGAATCCTCCCCAGATTTGGGATGTGAGGCCCGACACTTGTTACAATGTGTGAAATGAGACCGAATGCTAATCTGTGCTTTGCCTTGGCTTTCTGCTCTGTGTTGTCTTGGTGTTTGCGTCTTACCTCTTACGTCTGTGCTGTTTGTTCCCTCCCCTGTTCTCTAATCCTGCCCTCCCCTCCCTCTGTGCCTCCTCATTGTCCACACTGACCCATCAATCAACCAACAACGTCCCCCCTTCCGTCGTGGTCCTGGTGATCTGCCCTGCCCTGGTTGGTGGCTCCGTGCTTGGGTGGCTGTGTTTGTGCTGGACCAGCTCACCCAAATATGGCCTTCTTGCTGACAGGTATCACTTCTGTGAGAAGTGTTTCACTGAAATCCAGGGGGAGAATGTCACCCTGGGTGATGACCCTTCCCAGCCTCAAACGTAAGTCACTTCCTTTCCTCTGCACCCTGACTTTTGGGATGGGGAGGGAGGGGAGAGGGGTCCTGGTTTGGGAGTAAAACCCAAGCCCCTGTGGTGGTACCTGGGGGGAAATGCCTCATTCCTTCCTGACAGGAGGTTTATGGGGACAGGAGTAAGAGCTGTTGCTGTGTTGGGTCTGTTACTCTGCCCAGCCCTGCTGCCCATTCCAGGGGTGGCAGACCCTGGGAATGTGCTTGGAGGGGAGCAGTGGAAGCTGTGTCAGTAAATGTCACTAATCCATCACCTTTTCTAATGGGAAACTTCCATCTAATTCTGATATCTCACCTTTTGAAGCACAGCTTATGTTTCTAAAACCAAAGGCTTGTCTTTAACATGGCCAGAAAAATCAGATTTGAGGCATAGGAGCTGGTTTGGAAGGTGGCTGCTTTACTGACAGTAGCTTCTCTTGTTCTTTATGATTTTAATTTTATGTGTAGACTTGGGTACCTCTTGCTTTTAATTTATACAGAAAGTGAAATGAGAAAAATATTTTCTATAGCTTAAAATAAAATGAACTGAATTGCTTACTCTGACCAGAAAATAAATACTGAGGTGCTTTCTTCAGACTTGAGGTTTGCTGCAATTCAGCAAAGCATGATATTGTCTGAGCCTCTGATGTAAGGGTGCTACTGAGTTTTCATATTAACTCTTTGTCTCTAGAACCATCTCTAAGGATCAGTTTGAAAAGAAGAAAAATGATACCCTGGATCCAGAGCCGTAAGTACCAGGCTGTTGTTTTCCTTCCCATAATCTCACTGCTTCCACTTGGCCTTGAGCCAGCAGGGCAGAAATGGGGCAGGGAGGAAAGAACCCCTCTGTTCCCCCCTCCCTGCCCAAACAGACTGCAGAATCTTCCCCTAAAATTCATGGCACAGCATCCAAAGGTGATGCCTGGTTCGATACCCCAGGGGAGCACGGGAGCCTGTTCCACAGACAGCTCCTGGTTCTGTTATTTGGGTAATTCCAAGGGTGTGCCCTGCCAGGCTCTGCACAGGGCTGGGAATGCCCCTCCCTCCTCCAGAGCCTTTCACCTTGCGCTCTGTGTTCCTGGGGCACTTCTGCATTTTCCTCTTGTGGTTCTAAAGCACATTTTTCTCTTCACTGGGTGCTGAGCCCACCCGAAGGCCAGGGCACCCTGTGTTACCCTCGGGAGGTTCAGGGAAGCCCAGCTGAATTTCTCCTCAGGAGCACAGGGTTGCTTGCCCTGCAGTGGGACTTTATCATCCTGCTCCACGTTCTCTGACAGTTTGAGACACAACACATTTTAATTCCTTTGCTTATCTTTGCAAATACTAAATAGAGCTCCTCCCTGGAAGGCTGGACTGAGATAGACCCCCAGTGCATTTGGCTTCTTAACCTGCACTCTGGACTGGGAAAACCTCTGACAGTTTTCCCATCCAAAGAAAAGAATTCTGACATAATATTTTGACCAAAAACCAAAAGACAAAAACAAGACTACAGCAGAGCCATGCAGGCAAAGACAAGTTAATACACGTTTTTTTGGCAGGGTGGTTCATGAATGACTCGTTCTTACGTTTACAGTAAGTTGAGCAGCCATTTATTCAGCTTGTGGTTGCTGCAGCAATTCAGAATGAAATCTGTGGAGGTATTGTTGAGGATTCTGTGAAGCTGGGAATACTCAGGACTCTGCTTAGAAAAGGATAGAAAAGATCCAGAAAAAGTTGTGCATGACAGCCCATTTCAGATTTTTAAACTAGCACATTTTGCAATTTATATATAGGTAAAGATGTATATATAGCTTGCACGTGGATTGATAGATGTACATCTGAATCTATTCTGGGTATTTTTTTAACTTAGACATAATTTGGGCCTGGTGAAGTTGACTCAGTTCTTAGCAGAGCATTGGCAAATCCTTCTTTCATGCTGAATTCTGGAAAATTACTTACTTAACACCAAAAGTGATTTGCTGCTGGTTTTTTCTCCTCAGGTTTGTTGACTGCAAAGAATGTGGTCGGAAGATGCACCAGATCTGTGTGTTACATTATGATATTATTTGGCCCTCAGGGTAAGAGATGTTTGCTCATTTTTTACCCCTTGTATAATGAGACTGATGTAGTTTATATAATTAAAGACTTTCTGCCTTTGGTCTTTAATATGTGGCCACAACCTTTTAAAGAACTGGGTACAAAGGGACAAAGAATTTCTAAATAAAATACATTTTTTGGTGTTTGGGTTCTTATTTCAGTATATTCAGATGAAAATGTATGTATTCATCCACACAGATTTGTGTGGTTTCTTTCTAACTCTTTAACAAGGGCAGCTGGCTGAAGGGGAGTTTGTGTGCACAGAACACAAATGCAGGTGTAACTGCTTGGCAGAGTTAAACCAGCTCATTAAGGCTTTAAATCCCTCAAAAATGGAGTGATATAAGCTGTTCAAAGCCAGGGAAAAATATATTGTACTCTGACATTTAAATTACATGTTCAAACATTGGGTTTCAGCTCACCAGTAATGGGTTTATGCTAAATTTTTGGCTTTTTTTTTTTCCTCAATAGGTTTGTCTGTGATAATTGTCTGAAGAAAACTGGTAGAACACGCAAAGAAAACAAATTCAGTGCTAAAAGTGAGTTTGGTATTTCTGTTTTTTATCCTCAACATTCATCTTCTCCCTGCCACCCCTAATGGGTTTTTGATTGAGACTTTGTGTTGTCATGACAGACTGCACAGGAACATTTGCAAAATGGGGAGCAGCATAGCCTGAGGCTGTCAGAATTTTAATCAACATTTTAAAGCCCTGCTGTTCACATGTTTGTGGTCAGTCTTGGTGCATTTGACATCTTTGTCCTTACTTCTCTAGGGTTCAAAAGCAAAAAGAGGGACAAATAGAAGGAGCACAGGGCTGGGTGTGCTTCACTGGCTGCATTCAGCCAGGTTTCCATGTAGTGCTGGAACTGCAGTGAAATGATTGTCACCTCTGTGCCCTTCCAGTAACCTGCAGTAACCAACTGTGCTGCACTTCAGGTGCTGCTGCCAAGCACCAAAGTGCTGGAGGAGCTTTTGTTGCCTCCAGGACAGGTGGTGGGGTAAGAACTGAGTCACTCAATCCACTGGGTGCTCTTGGCAGTAACCATTGCCGTGGTCTTAGAGAAATGGGCACTGAAGAAAGGGCCAGGAGATGCCAGGTCAGGTTGTCTGAGTCTCCATGACCCTTACCCAGGGTTCTCTGCAGGTATTTGTCACCAGGGAACACAACTGGGACATTTTTATTCATGCAGGTTTGGTGGGGGAAGAGAAGGGGCTGGTGCTGGAAATGCAGAGTCAGTGCAGGGAGCAGAAAAATAAAGTGAGTGCAGACACCAAGGGGGTGATTCAGGCACCTGAACAAGCACAACTTGCAGGTTCTTTTAATTCCTCCCTTGAGCTTCCCTGATCCTTGGAAGTTCTAGGCATTACTGAGTGATGTTGTGCCTGCACAAGTCTGAATCTTCCAAACTGGGATAAAGGCAAGGTTTTGCATTAAAAATGTGACTTCTTGATAACTTCGTGTGTGGTTGATTGTGTAACAAGAGATGTGAAGGGGGTAATTTGCAGGTGATGATGTTGTGTGAGACATGATGGGTTCCACTAATCAGAAGGTCTCTGGAGTAACCTGATGCTCTGAAGAGAGTTTTGTTAAAGAGGCCTAAATTAGTCTCATTAAAGACAGATTAAAATTGGAAGAGAAGATTAATAAAATTATTAAATCCAACTGTAGTTTTAGATATCAATTTTAAATGGATCTCTCTTCTGTTCTATGCTGACTTTACATATATTGATGTAAATTTCCTTCAAATAAGTGTGTGATTCCCTGGATATCTGCAATTGTTTTGTGACTCTGGTTAAAGTTTGAGTAACCAGCCACATAGTTCAAGGTAACCATTCTGTCCTGGACAGGGAAATAATGGTGATTTTTTTTTCCTCTCCTCCTTCTCCCTCTCCTTTCCCTGCTGTTTGGCTGTCCTGTCTTTCTCCCCTGAGGATTTGAGTCCTGCTGCCAGCTGTAAGACACTGCTGGGCTCAGCTCTGGAGATCAACTTTCTTCAGCAGTGCTCTGGTGGGAATGCAGGAGCAGGGAAGGGAAAGGAAAGTCTGTTCTTGTCATCAGAACCTTGGTCTTGCTGCTGACCTGAAAACAAACCTAAGCAGTGAAAGTTTAAAACATTAACATGTTCCTTCTTCTTAAAAAAACATTTACTGCCCAGTTTGCCATCAGTATTCTCCACTCTTTCAAGCATGATGGCACAAGAGCTGATAACCAGGGCAGCACATCCCTCAGCTCTTGTGAAACATTCATATTCCTAATGTGTAGTGAGTAAAGTTGGTTATCTTAACTGATAGCCTGCCAAATATAACCAGTGTGCAGCTGGGCTCTGCTGTGAAACCCTGAGCTTCTGAAGTATTTATTTTGCTAAGAAAATCTCCAAATATTACCTCACCAGTAGCCAATGCAGAGAGCTTCAAAGACAAAAGATATCCTGACAAATAAGTCACCCAAAGTAGTTTCCTGACAAGAAGTCACAGTGGGCCTGGAGTTGGACTTTCTTCCTCTCTGTCCAATTACTCATCTGCCAACAAAGGTCTGGCCCTTGCTGCTGTCGCAGACCTGTGCTGGAGGTTCCTGCTCAGCAGTTTGGATGCCTTTTCTCAGCTTTGCACTGCAGTTTTCACTGAGCTTTGAGCTTTTATTAGAGGTGCATATGTGAGAACTGTCCGAGAACCAAAATCCAGCTGCTTTCTAAAACAACTTCCACATTCTAATAGATCAAAATATGTAACTTTTAGATCCTTTCCTTGCAGTACATGTAATTTTAATGCTGCCTGCTTTTTTTATCTCCTTATCTGGTGGTTTTGGGTTTATTGGTTTCCAAGCTTTAATGCATTGCAGCATAAGGAAGGAAGCAGATATCCCTTGGTTGCTTAGCATTGGGAAGATGACAAGATGAAAACACAACAAGACAGAAGAGTTAACTCCAGTGGCTTTCTAGAAATGTTCCCACTCATCAGCTGAAATGGAGCCCTTTCTTCTTGTTCTGTTTGTCTTCAAAGAAATCAACAGAACAAACAATTCCCTCACAAAGTATTGTGAATTTCCTTTAAAATCATCCCACTTCTGTTACATATGGAAAGGCCAGTACAGTGTATTGGAATTGGAAATCCTGGGAAAGGGCATGGTGTTTTTACTTCAACTTGCCTTCAAATCTAATTTTTTAATTCAAATTATTAATTACTCCCAGTTAAATGATGTTTAGACAGTGTTGTGCTGGTTATACCCACAGAATCTCACTGGACAAGAGGACAAGCCAAAAGTTGTAAATCAAGATTGCTGCCTTTGGCAATTTCTGTAAACTGATTGTAATTAAACTGCCTGAAGGCAGAGATAGATGGGATATTGGGAAGGAATTGTTCCCTAAGAGGGTGGGGAGGCCCTGGCACAGGGTGCCCAGAGAAGCTGTGGCTGCCCCTGGATCCCTGGCAGTGTCCCAGGCCAGGTTGGACAGGGCTTGGAGCCACCTGGGACAGTGGGAGGTGTCCCTGCCTATGGCAGGGGATGGGACTGGATGGGCTTTAAGGTCCCTTCCAACCCAAACCATTCCATGATTCTATAAAATAAAATGTTAAGTGTATAAATCCCTTAGAAAGTGAGATAGTCCTTTGAGTATATGTGAGTTTTTTCCCTGGTATTGGAACATGAAGTAATTTTTAGCACAGATATTTCACTGCAGAATTCTGTGTGCAGGCTCAGAAGCCAGGGAAGAACCAAGGGCCTTATGTCAGGAGCCAAATACCAACTGAAAAATGAAGTAACAGAGCAGAAAATTCAATGTGTTTTATTAAAATAAGCATCTGTAGATTACACCATCACTTTGGAAAAGATAGCAGATTGACCATAAAGTGAAGTAGAAATATGAGTGGTAAAATAAGTACAGCAGGATAAGAGAAATAGTCATAAATCTTCAAGTCAGAACAGTGGAGTCCTTCTGGTTTCTTAATTTAACCCAAAATCATCCTGATTTCTGTAATTTGTTGTGGATTTATTTGAAACCCATCACATCCTGTAAGACCACAAACCCAGCTCTCCCCACAAAAACCAGTTGTGACTGTAAAAGTGGAGTGAGGGCATCTGGACAATCTGTGGACTTGAACTTCCCAAGACCCCTATCTCTGGGCAGGAACTATTTAACCTTGATGTGCAGATTGCTGCAACTGCAGTGCAAAAGCTCTCTTGAAAAGAAAAGCAAAAGCAATGAAATCTCCATTGAAGTCAAAAGGCTTTTCATTTCTGTTGATTTGCTTTGCTTCACTTGAAAAGGTGTGGCAGGGAGCCAGATCTGTAAAGTGATGTAATCTCTGTCAACCAGCCAGAGAGTGGGGCTGGGAGGAGAAAACATTTGCCTGAAATTGAAAAATGCTACGTAAAGCTGCCTTTGTTAGTTCACTTACAGGGTAATGGTGCCACTCCAGTGGGTTCAGCTGCCACGAGGGGGTGTGGAAAGCAGGGGGGCTTTGCTTCTGGGGAAAAGCTTGGATGGATTTGCTTTTCTTCATTTTGGCTGTTTAAAGAAAACCATCCAATTTTCACATGGAGGTAAAACAAAAGGGAAAAAAAACCTAATTCCATCCAAGAGGAGGAAGATGAAAGAGCTCTCAAGCACAGTAAGAGCCTGACCTGAACAGTGACTGCTCCAATATTAACGTTCCCATGGTGGTGTTCTCCCCCTTCCCTTGCAGGGCTGCAGACCACACGTTTAGGGAACCATTTGGAAGACAGAGTGAACAAATTCCTGCGGCGTCAGAACCATCCTGAGGCTGGAGAGGTTTTTGTCAGAGTAGTAGCAAGTTCAGATAAGACAGTAGAAGTCAAACCAGGAATGAAATCCAGGTTAGTCCTGTTAATTATAATGAATGCAATCCTTTTTTTATTTTATTTTATTTTATTTTATTTTATTTTGAAGTCTCCTTGTGTGGCTGTTGGAAAATTGTGCCAATTTTCACCTTANTTTTATTTTATTTTATTTTATTTTATTTTATTTTATTTTGAAGTCTCCTTGTGTGGCTGTTGGAAAATTGTGCCAATTTTCACCTTAATACCTCTACACGTTTTTGAAATTTGGGCATGTATAGGATTATGAAAGGTTAAAAAATGTAGAGGAAGTGACTGTTTTGGGGGCAGTGGGGACATCCTTGCTTCTAATACTGAGACTTTGTGTCTACATCTTGAGAGTGACCACATTTTGGTTACAGAATTCATGGTTTAGTTGCTGGGATTCTGTTCCTTACTCTCCTTTTTTGTGTTTTTAGAAACACTTCAGCTCTCAGGAGTGATTTTTAATTTGCTTCATTATAAATGAAAAGCTTAAAAGCTTTAGTCTGTGAGGTATTTTGGGTTAAATTCATAAAGACTGTGTTTATGTGACATCACTTCATACTAATGCATCACATTTTCTGCTCTGTAACCTATTTAAAGGCTTGTGGTCTCTGAGGGTATTTGTGTACTCAATGCTGGGCTGTTCAGTCCTGTGTTCTATATGGAAACAGTCTTTCCATGAATTTACAGGAACAGGACTCCTTGTTTTACTACAGCTCTGATCTGACCCTGTTTAACTCCTGCGTAAAAATGTTCCCGATGAGTTAAAAATAAGGTTGAAAATAATCCCCTCGTTCTGGTAGGACACTGCTTTAATAATTGGCATTTTGTTTGGGTTTTTTTCCTCCTGTTGCCCTTTCCTGCAGATTTGTGGATTCTGGAGAGATGTCAGAGTCGTTCCCTTACCGTACCAAAGCTCTGTTTGCGTTCGAGGAGATCGACGGGGTGGACGTGTGTTTCTTTGGGATGCACGTGCAGGAGTACGGCTCGGACTGCCCCCCTCCCAACACCAGGTACTCCTGGGGCATCCCCCCAAATCCCCTGGGCTGTCCCTGTCACACACAGCCACTGGGACGTGCACACATCCCTCCTGCTGTAGGACTGCAGGTGACTTGGAAGGGAAAGGCAAATATCACAACAAATTGTTCCATTTTTTGGATTCTGCTTTTAATTTTGCTGCTCGCTGTCTAAAAAAAAATGCTGCCCCTCTTTTGCTTTTGAGGAGTGTTTACACCAGGTTAAGGTGCTTAAAGATGCCCTGAAATACCATCAGCATTAATTTGGCTTTGTGCATGTTTATGCAGTGTAAAAGTCAGCTGTCAGTAGGCAGAGCAGCGCTCAGCCAGCCCTGAGAGTGTCCCTCTGTCCCTGCAGGCGTGTGTACATCTCCTACCTTGACAGTATTCACTTCTTCCGCCCCCGCTGCCTGCGCACCGCCGTGTACCACGAGATCCTCATCGGCTACCTGGAGTACGTGAAGAAACTGGGGTGAGTGACACCTGGGCACAGGAAGAAATCAGGGTCCTTAATATTATCTTTAATTTTTTGTTCACTTGGAGTGGTCTCTGTTTCCCTCAGACCTCTCTGAGATATGGGGAGCAAACGCCTCTTCTGCAGTGGAGAGAGAAACTGGGATTTTGTCACTAAGGTGGTTTTTATAGTTGGGATTCCTAAACTGACAGCACATCATTCATTTGATCAGAGGTTCACTTGATGTTTAAGCTTCAATATTACATCCCTGATCTAATCCCCTGTCAAAATACAGGTTATTGCCTCAGCATCTTTGCTACAAAGAAGAAAATTGTAAAAATAAATAAAGCCAGAAGTCTGAATTTATAACTAGGTTTGAGTTAGTTTCTGGTGGCAGTCACAGATGTTGTTTGTTGTGTGTGATGCAGGTATGTGACAGGGCACATCTGGGCCTGTCCCCCCAGTGAAGGAGATGATTACATCTTTCATTGCCACCCACCTGACCAGAAAATACCCAAACCCAAACGTTTGCAAGAATGGTATAAGAAGATGCTGGACAAGGCATTTGCTGAGAGAATCATTCACGACTACAAGGTTTGTTACTGTTTAATTTCTGATTTAATTTTTATGGTGTTTTATTTGAAAGGAGCTGCTGTTGTTTTGTAACACCTGAAAAGTGGGGTAATGTCATACAAGGGGATTATTCTCAGCCAGTCTCTTCATTTTCTTAGATTTTCTTGAGGTTCTGCCTTTCAGGCTGAAAATTCCTTGGGTTTGGTGTCTGCATGAAGGAAAATCTGCAAGAACCTGCTTTTGGTTTTTTTGCTTCCACTGCATTTTCTAGGCAAGGAAATATGGAGCTTGTCAAGGTTTATAGCAGCTGTTTGTTTCTGGTGATTCTGGAGGAGCAAGTGGAATGCTGGACCCCACTAGTGTGAAATAAAAGAGCTCCTTATGACAAGAATGATTTTGTAACTGGAGAATATCACACATGTACCCAAGGAAATAAGTAGAAGGTGGCAAAGGGAGCATTTGCCACTCCTCTCATGCTAAAATTTACAAGAATTCCTTAATGGTAGTGACAGTGCTGGAAAAAATTGATGTTTTGATGGCAAGTGACAGTTCCTAAATATGTGGAGTAGGAGCAGCCTCTAACAAGCCTTGTCATCGATGTAGCAAAGGGCTGGGAAATCTGGGGCTCCTGAAAAGGGGCTTTTGAAACCAGGGAGGGGTTTGTTGCATTTTCCAGGAGTATCTTGGTATCTCCCATCATGTCAGGAACATGAACTGATGGCATGATGGGGGCCAGGAGAGCCTCAGCACTGACCCCCAGGTGGAACAGGGACTGGAGCTGGGCCAGTTCTGCCAGGCTGGATCTGGAGCTGCCCCCAGAAAAGGAGCCCTGGCAGGAGCAGCCCAGGGCTGTGAGTGAGGCCCAGCTGCTCAGTGCAGCTCTGGGCCGTGTCTCTGGTTCTCCTCTCTTCCCCCTAAGTGATCTTCATTTATTTCTCCCTTCCCTGGTGGGATGTACTCAACAGGACATCTTCAAACAAGCAACTGAGGACAGACTGACCAGTGCCAAGGAGCTGCCTTACTTTGAAGGTGATTTCTGGCCCAATGTGCTGGAGGAAAGCATTAAGGAGCTGGAGCAGGAGGAGGAAGAGAGGAAGAAGGAGGAGAGCACTGCAGCAAGTGAAACAACAGAGGTGGGTTACCTTTATATGCCATATTTTCCCTTAGCTCACAAAGCTGATAATTAATGCTTTAATATAGAGAGGTCACATCCAGTAAACCAGAAAAAACCATTGACAGAAGACATGAAATCAGGGGTCCCTTGAAGTGCATTTCTGTTTTCCTTCTTGGTTAACAAATCTACTGATGGCTTGGCTTGGGTTTTTTCAACAGACTCAGAAGTCACTTGTGTCAGTTCAGCATCTCTCTTCTCAGAGATATGTGTTAAGCTGCTTTTGCCACGCTACATTTGCTTGCAGTCATTTGGCTGAGCTTCTGGTTCACACCTTTGCAAAGCACCTCCAGCATTTGCATTTTGAAAGGTGCTGGAGTTTTCAAAGCTGAATGAAACGTGGCTGTTATTTAAGCACAGGTACTTGTAGTTATTTGCAACAGTAAAGGGCTGAAATTTGAAAGTGTTTATTGCAGGCTTTGCGTTGGTGGGAAATGTTGATCCTGATGGTGCTGTTCCTTCACCAACATTCTCTCTTTGTCTAGAAAAACCAACCAAGCCAAAAAAAAATCCCCAATGATCAAGGTTTTCAGGGTCCTGGACAGAATGTCATCATTCATTTTTATTTCTGTCTTGATTTTATCTGCAACCAAATGGTCTCAGCACTTTTATACTGTCTCTTTTACTTGAGATTTGCAGCAAGATGTTTTGAAAATAAATGTTGTAGGAAAATCTGAAGTCTAATAGATTGAGGTAGAACCAAAAGCTTTACCTGGGGAAAGCTTCCCTTCAGCTTAGGTGCTGTGAGTGTTTGCCTTCAGTCTCTGTTACGTGGGATTGATGTGGAGGAATGAAGCTCAATCCATCAATTTCATCATGTCAGAAAGTTCCCTCTGTTACACCTTAGCAGCTCTTTCAAAGTTAATACAGTTTGTGGCTATGTTTTTATGGAACCAGAAAGTTAACAGCTGTCACTTTGTTCCTTCTGAATGTAACTTTGAATATTGTGATAGTTTAGCAAACACTGCTGTATAAAAAGAAGTGGAAAAGGCAAGGCTTGGGATCAGGCTGCAGCCCTCTCTTGCTAACAGGATCACTTCCAGTAAATCAGGGAAAACACTGGAGTGAGCATTTACTCTGCATCTAGGAGGGGGAAAAAGGTGTTTGAAAAAGCTCAGAACAATTAACTGTGCACTCAGACAAGCTGTGGTCTAAAATGAGACGATGCAGCCCTGGCTGGGAGCATCCCTGGGCTCCCACTTAAAGCCTGGGCCTGCAGGGGGACACAACCTGCCCCAGGTTGCTGAGGTGTCATCCAAGCATGGCACAGTGGCATCTTTGCCACTTGGCTCAGGACAAGGAGCACACTGAAAAGCATGAGAACTTCAACTGGGTCACTTCATGGAGGAAACTGCAGTGGGGATCTCCTTGGGTACCACTTGGAGCTTGGTACTGAAATGGCACAGAATCTGTCTGGCTTAAATTCTGCATCCTAAATGTTGTGTGTGTGAAGAGAAAACTTCCTGAAAGTTAACGTGTGCTGCAGGTAATCAAAGGGAGTCTAAAGAGGTGGGAAATACTCAGAGTTCTTGGCAAAGGTTCTGAAGGGGTGAGGCTCCCCCAGGAACTGTCCATCAGCATCTCTGGCTGATCTGGCTGAATGTCAGAATGAAATGGTACAAACACAACCCTACAACTTCTTAAAACAGCTTGGAATACTTTGTGCAGTTTGCCAAATATAAACTTGCTAAAGGTGGAGTAGAAAGCAGACTTAGATTTGACTTGTTTGATAAGTTTCATTCTGTTCTGCCTTTTGGTGTTTAAATTTTAAGATCTCAGTTGGTGCTTTAGGATGTGGAGGCAGAGGAGGGCAGGCTCCAATTCCATCAGTGGTAGGAAACTTGGGGGCAGTCAAAGTGGGAGCATAAAACAGGTCACTTCTGAATCCCTTCAAGTCACTTAGAGCTCTGTGTGGTTTCCCATAAAATACTCTCATTTTCATTTCCAAACAGGTTTGGTCAAAAAATCCACAAAATTAGTTAGAGAGAACCCAGGAGTGGACAGGGAATTCCTGTCCAAGCCTAATTAGTGGAATGGGAGGATGGCAGCAGTCTATAAATAGAATTGCTTTCTGCAGTTGGAATATTTTTGTTTTCCTCAAATAAATATGCCTGTGGATAAACCCTGTGTTTGCTTGTACATGCTGTTCGTGGAACTTGCTTGCATATGTGTATATATTTATATTTATATATATCCAAGTATTTCAGTAGCTTATTTTTAATTTTATGATGACCAACATTCTAGAAGTTGAAGAAGGGTTTTTCCTGAGCCCTCCCTGCCGAGGGCTTGGGTTTTGATTTTTTAAGGACATGAGAACTCTAAAAGTTATTTCTGTTTTCCCAGGTCATCTAAATAGAATCATCTTCTATTTTTCACTCTCTTTACTTACATCCAGCATTCAGTGTATGGCCACTGTGGTCTGTGTTGTAACTTGGGCACAAGTGGAGGTTTTGGAGATTATTTTTTTGGGAGTTGCACGTGCAGCTGGAAGTCTGCAGGATGGAGAATAATGTGTTTTGTTGGTTTCAATTCAAATCCTGCGTGTTCTTATCTGTGTCCTGGCCCTAAATCTGTTCAGTAAAAACAAGCATTAAATCAGAGCTCAAGCAAGTATGTGACACACCAAATGCACAGCAAAGCAAAGCACTGCACTCCTGGAATTTTAAGTCCATATTATTTGTGTCATTTTATCATCAGCTGCAAGATCTAAAGCAGTGGAAGCTGAAGTATGATGTTGGAGAAGGAAAAATAATCAGTGTAAAATGGGAATTTTTTAATGTATACATACTTTAAAAGTCTATTTTTAAACAGTGTTTAGATTTGTTTGCCTGCCAGTTTGGCTTTTGATTTTTCCTGGAAGATAGGATATATTTAACACAGGAGGGCTGATTTGCAGGCTTTGGAACAAAGTTCTATTCTTGACAGCAGAAGTGTGTCACTGTGAGCCCAGTGAATGGGAGAGAGCTCTCCAAAGTGTAACATCTTTCCCGTGCCTTTATCGCAGGGGAGCCAGGGCGACAGCAAGAACGCCAAGAAAAAGAACAACAAAAAAACCAACAAGAATAAGAGTAGCATCAGCAGAGCTAACAAGAAGAAGCCCAGCATGCCAAACGTGTCCAATGACCTGTCTCAGAAGCTCTACGCCACCATGGAGAAGCATAAAGAGGTACTGTGGGAACCTGCTGCAAAAAGAGAGGGGTTTATTCCTGTACATGCAGGCACGGTGATACTCAAGAACTGAAAAATCAGGAGTAGTAAACCCTGTGGTTGGGCTAGGAGTGTTTCTCTTGCATAACAACATATTGGGAGAGATTAGCCTAAACCAAGTTAATTAGATAAGGTTTGTAGCTCACCATCACTGCAGGGAACAGGAGCTCCTTCCCGCTACATTGCCTGACCTCGCTGCCTTTTGTTTCGTCCCCATTTATCCGCAGGTGTTTTTTGTGATTCATTTACACGCCGGGCCTGTGATCAACACTCTGCACCCCATCGTGGACCCGGACCCATTGCTGAGCTGCGACCTGATGGACGGGCGAGACGCCTTCCTCACCTTAGCCCGGGACAAGCACTGGGAATTCTCCTCCCTGCGCCGGTCCAAGTGGTCCACGCTGTGCATGCTGGTGGAGCTGCACACGCAGGGGCAGGACCGCTTCGTCTACACGTGCAACGAGTGCAAGCACCACGTGGAGACCAGGTGGCACTGCACTGTCTGCGAGGTACGGGTGGGGCACTGTCTGCGAGGGATGTGTGGGGCAGGAGTGGCACTGCCCTGTCTGCAAAGGGAAGTGTGGGGCATGGGTGGCACTGCCCTGTCTGCAGGGGATATGTGGGGCAGGAGTGGCACTGTCTGCAAAGGGAAGTGTGGGGCACGGGTGGCACTGCCCTGTCTGCAGGGGATGTGTGGGGCACGGGTGGAACTGCACTGTCTGTGAGGGATGTGTAGGGCACCTCAGAACTCGGCCCTCTCTTGTCCTACAGCCGAGTTTGGTGGTAGGGGTTTTTTTTTTGGATATTGCTCAAAGTTCCTCCAAATTAAGCCTATCCTACTAAGCCTTATGGGGAGGTGGCTCCCAGTAGGTGACTGCAGAGGTGGGTGCCTCTGCTTCTAGAATAAGTGACTTCAGTTGCTCAGCATGGAAAACAGCAGTGCTGCTGCGCTGTCTATTCTGCTATTGCTCCTCTGCATAGACAAGTTTTTAACTTAATTTTAAAGAATCATGGATCTTAGAATGGTTTAGGTTGGAAGGGACCTCAAAGACTGTCTTGTTCCGCCCCTCTGCCATGGGCAGGGAGACACCTTCCACTGGATGAGATTGCTCAAATTTTAGGACCTGTGTTAGAGAGCAGTTATCCATGGGCTGTACTGGTATGCTTGAGGCTTCTTGGAGGGCTTGTGTTGACCTCTGGCTGGACAAAGGAAATTTGACTAAGTGCAGCCTCGTTTCTACACTGCAAGTTATTGCCAGGTTTGTGGGGCAAGAGTGTTAATTAATCCCTCTGAGGAAAGCACTGAGCAGAGCTTCTTGGGGCGAGGCTGCAGGACATGGATTGGACACACGTGGGGAATTAGGTGTTGGAAGGAGGTAGGGCCTTCAGGCTGCCTCTGGGTACCTCTGTGTGAGGGAGTGCCCTTCCTCCAGCCAAAAAAGGGACAAAAATGTGGGGCTTTTCTGGTAAGTGTCTGTCTTGTTTGGAGATTTTTAAAAATACTTATTTAAGGATAGTAATTATTAGTCAGTAATTACACTAAGGATAGATAAATGGAGAGCCAGAGCCAACTTTTTAGTCAATGACTATAGATTTATCTCACTAGTTGAAGATGCTGGCACCCCAGTAGACATCACAGAAAAATAAACAGTTAATGTCATCAAAAGGGAAAAACTTTAAAAAAAAATTCTGCAAGACATTTTCATGTAAGAAAATGACACAATGACAGCCCCCCTTGCATTGTTACCTGTGACAGTGAAGAGCTGTGATTGCAGGCTGGCTTTGCTGAGGCTGCTGCCCTCCCTGCCCCAAAGCCCACTCCCACTGCCTGGGCAGGCTGTGCAGCCACTTCCCTGGCTGAGTACAGGTGTGAACTGAAGTGGCAGCTGTTGGCAGTGTGTGCCTGTCATCCTGCTTGTGCTCTGCGTGGCTGTACCCACAAACACCCGGCGTGTGCCTGCGCAGGGGGCCGGTGCTGCTCCCTGCCCGCAGCTGAGCTCTGGGTTTTCTTCTCTTGCAGGACTACGACCTCTGCATCAACTGCTACAACACTAAGAGCCATGACCACAAGATGGTTAAGTGGGGCCTGGGTCTGGATGATGAGAGCAACAACCAAGGAGAGCAGCAGTCCAAGAGCCCCCAGGAGTCGCGGCGGTTGAGCATCCAGCGCTGCATCCAGTCCCTCGTCCACGCCTGCCAGTGCCGCAACGCAAACTGCTCCCTGCCATCCTGCCAGAAGATGAAACGGGTTGTCCAGCACACCAAGGGCTGCAAGCGCAAGACCAACGGTGGCTGTCCGGTGTGCAAACAGCTCATAGCTCTTTGCTGCTACCATGCCAAACACTGCCAAGAGAACAAATGCCCCGTGCCATTCTGTCTCAACATCAAACACAAGCTCCGACAGCAGCAGATCCAGCACCGCCTGCAGCAGGCTCAGCTCATGCGCAGAAGGATGGCTACCATGAACACCCGAAACGTGCCTCAGCAAAGTTTGCCTTCTCCTACCTCAGCAACGCCTGGTACCCCTACGCAGCAGCCAAGTACACCGCAAACACCGCAGCCTGCTCCCCAGCCCCAGCCCTCCCCTGTAAGTATGTCACCGGCCGGCTTCCCCAGCGTGTCCAGAACCCAGCCCTCCACCACCGTCTCGACAGGAAAACCCGCCAACCCGGTGTCCGCGCCGCCGCCTCCGGCTCAGCCGCCGCCGGCCGCCGTGGAAGCGGCCCGGCAGATCGAGAGAGAGGCTGCCCAGCAGCAGCAGCAGCTCTACAGGGTCAACAACATGAACAATGGTTTGCCTCCCGGCCGCCCGGGCCTCGTGAACCCCGCGGTGGGCTCGGTGAACCAGATGCCGCAAGTGAGCATGAATGTACCCCGGCCCAACCCCGTGAGCGGCCCCGTGATGTCCAACATGCAGCCCGGGCAGTGGCAGTCGCCGCCGATGCCGCAGCAGCAGCCGATGCAGCCGGGAATGGCCAGACCGGTGATGCCGATGGCGACGCCGCAAGCCGTGGCCGGGCCCAGGATGCCGGGCGTGCAGCAGCCGCCGCGGAGCATCACCCCCAATGCACTTCAGGACTTGCTGAGGACCTTGAAATCGCCGAGCTCTCCGCAGCAGCAACAGCAGGTTCTTAATATCCTTAAATCCAACCCTCAGCTTATGGCAGCTTTTATAAAGCAAAGAACAGCCAAATACGTGGCGAACCAGCCCGGGATGCAGCCGCAAGCAGGGATACAGCCCCAGCCCGGGATGCAGCAGCCGCAGACCGGCATGCAACAGCCGGGCATGCACGCGCAGGCGGGACTGCAGAACATGAACGCGATGCAAGCCGGAGTGCAGAGACCGAGCGTCCCCCCGCAGCAGCAAGGGATCGGAGCTATGAACCCCCAGGGACAAGCGATCAACATCATGAACCCCAGCCACAACCCCAGCATGGCCAACATGAGCCCGCAGTACCGCGAGATCCTGAGGCGGCAGCTACTGCAGCAACAGCAGCAGCAGCAGCAGGGAGGGGCCGGCATGGCAGGAGGGATGGCAGCACACAACCAGTTCCAGCAGCCCCAGGGCCCGGGAGGGTACCCCCAAGCCATGCAGCAGCAGCGGATGCAGCAGCACCTATCCATACAGGGGAGTTCCATGGGACAGATGGCTCAGATGGGACAGCTGAACCAGATGGGCCAGCCCGGCCTGGGGGCGGACGGCGCTCCCAACATCCAGCAGGCCCTGCAGCAGCGCATCCTGCAGCAGCAGCAGATGAAGCAGCAGATAGGGTCCCCCGGGCAGCCCAACCCCATGAGCCCACAGCAGCACATGCTCTCAGGACAACCGCAGGCGTCTCATCTCCCTGGCCAGCAGATCGCCACCTCCCTCAGCAACCAGGTGCGGTCCCCAGCGCCCGTTCAGTCTCCCCGTCCCCAGTCCCAGCCACCACATTCCAGCCCGTCACCCAGGATACAGCCCCAACCGTCACCACACCACGTCTCTCCCCAGACTGGTTCCCCCCACCCAGGACTCGCAGTCACTATGGCTAGCTCCATGGATCAGGGACACTTGGGCAACCCAGAACAGAGTGCAATGCTTCCCCAACTAAACACCCCCAACCGCAGTGCGTTGTCTAACGAATTGTCTCTGGTCGGTGACACCACCGGGGACACATTAGAGAAATTTGTGGAGGGTTTGTAGCATTATGGGAGCATCACTTTTGTTTCTTCTTTCCTTTCGTGTTCTTGGATATTTTGTACTGAAAAATTCAGACATCTGGGTTGTTTTGAATCCTAGATGGAACTGCTGCTTCCTACAGATGGAAGAATTAATTGCTGTTTAAAAATAAAAAGAAAAAAAAAACAATACAAAGAATATATTTTTTTGTTAAAGCCAGGCGGTTAAAATATCTGGTCTCTTTTGTGGGTTTTTTTGGTTTTTATTTTTTTGTTGCTGTTGACTCATACCTTTTTTTTAAACGGGGAAAACAAGTTCATTATATTCATATTTTTTATTTGTATTTTCAAGACTTTAAACATTTGCGTTTAAAAGAAGAAAAAAAAAATAATATTCAGAAACTGTTTTCCTGAAATAATGCAACATTATAGCGTGTCCCGGTAACTTTGACACATGGCGGGAAGATTTTTGTTTTCTATAGTGAACTCTGCAGGCGTTTGAAGTATTACCCCTGGGAAGATAGGAATTGACTCTTGCACACATTGGCCAACGCCAAAATCCTTGTCTTGCAGATGTAGAAATTGTTGCTTTGTTTCTCTGATAAAACTGGTCTTAGATGAAAATAGGGATGATCACTCTTAGGCCGTGCTGATCTGGATAGAGAAGAAACATTCTTTTCTTTCTTTCTTCTGTGTGAAACTTGAAACGAGGAAAGCAATTCTAGTGTAAATCATGCAAGCGCTATAATTACTATAAATAAGAAAATCCAAGAAGATTCAATCACTGTATAGAATGGTAAAAAGAAAAAAAAAACTCATTTCTTACTTATAATATCATATTGTTAAATAAACTGTGTGCAACAGACAAAAAGGGTGGTCCTTCTTGAATCCATGTACATGGTATTAACACTTAGTGTTTGGGTTTTTTGTTATGAAAATGCTGTTTTCAACATTGTATTTGGACTATGCATGTCTTTTTTCCATTGTATATAAAGTATTGCTTAAAATTGATATAAATTACTGAAGTTTTTAACATGTATTCTGTTCTTTAAAATCCATGTAAGAATGTTTAAGGTTTTTATTTATTTATATATTTTTTTTCGATCATGTTCTTTGTAAGACATAGCTCTGACGATTCACTCATGACCCGGAGCAGCCAGAGGCAGCGGTAGGAGAGGCACGATCCATGGATTTGTAGGTAGCTTGTCTGTTTTACAGCACCCTTAGCCATTGTTTCCTTTTCGGGAGGGAGAGCAGAGCAGAGGGGGATGGTTCCCAGACATCGACTCTTCGCAGGCGTTCATCCTTAAGGGTTAACTGGAATAAATTATTAATAGCCGTTGCTTTTTAAAAACTGCATTAATTTAGAGAAGGATCACCAATGAAAGGAAAATAGAGAGTATTGAGTTAATTCTAGGCTAATTTATTTAGTCTACAGTAAAATATGAACCTATTGACTTTAACACTATTTTTCTGCTGTTAACTCTGAGTCTAGATTTGAGGGTTTTCTGTGGAATAAAAAATAACAAATCATGTACATGTTCCCTTTAATATCCTGTCACCATGCCCTCATGTCCCTGGGATACTCGCTCCTCCTCCCCTCAGTGAATTGCTTTTCTCGGAGTTAAAAAGTCCGGGGAAGATTTCCCAGCGTAGGTGTGAGCTCAAACCAGGACGAGCCTAAACCACTCCCCCCTCAGAGCTCGAGGCTTCTCGGCTCCATGCGCCTGGCAGGGGCTGTGCGGCGAACCCAGCGCGGCACCCGGGGAGCACCGGGCACCCCCGGGAGCACCGGGCACCCCCGGCTTTTCCCATCCCGTTAGCGCCTCCTCCAGCCTTAACGTTTCCCTCGGGACACTGCTGGGGGAGAACGGGGGGAGCAGAGCAAATCTCTGTCTCAGCTTTTGTCCCCGTGCTGTGAAAACCGCGCGCTGCGGCGCCGCTTCGTCCTTTTTCACTGGAGAGGGTCTCTGCTTCAACTTTTACTTGCAAACTTTTAACTGTTGTACCTTTTTCACTTCCATCGGATTCATCTGCCCACGAAATTGTCTTCAGCAATTCAAGATGTCAAAATTTGGGGCTGGGGTGAGGTCAGTGAACACTAAACCCAAAGCTTGTCCAAAAGAAATTGCTGTTTAAAAAAAAAGCAAAAAAACAAACAGAAAAAAACAAATAAGATGGAAAGCCCTGATGCTGTGTCTCATGCTGTGTACTTAAAAAGAGGAAAAATACTATATTTGTGATCAAAAAGAGGAAACTTGAAATGTGCTGGTGTTTCTAATAAAAGCTGGTAAAACTGCTTGGATTGAAGGATGGTTCCACTTGGCCGGTGCCCGCGAGGATCAGCGGAGCCTGACGCCCGAGGTTAAGAGAGCTGCACTCAATCTCACTAATTCCTCTAAGTAGCCTCCATTTTAAAGGCATCGGCACCGCTTCCGGATTTGGATAAGCCGAGGCCTGTTGGGAGCACGGAGCTGGTGTGGCCCAGCTGCAGCTCGCTTGGGTGCCCATTCCCGGGGAAGAGTGGAAAAAACAACGGATGGGAAGCAAATACTGGAATATTTTTTAAGTGCAGCCTGAAGTGTGGCGAGGTCACAGAGCCAAGGGCTCGCTGTAGATCCGATACCCCCAGGCGTGTTAGGTAAGAGAGGTGCTTTACCAGGAAGAGAAGGGAAGTGCAGAGCTGAACTCAGACCTGAGGAGGGGCTGGGGGTGCAGTCCCTGCAGCCTCGGGGGGGGCTTCACTCCAGTCTCCTCTGAGAGCTGCTAGGAAATTCAGCATATCCGAAGCCTGGATGAGCATGGCTTTTCCAAGTGCCTGTCTGTTTGATGGGGAGGTACAGTCAGTAAAGAACAGCATCCTCGAAACACGGGGATCTGTAAGGCGAGTGCACTGGAGCCCGGTGCAGGAGCTTTACCACCGAAGACGGTGGGTAAGACCTTCCCCTCTCCGAATTCTGGAGTGGAAAAAGGGGCTTAAATCTGAAGGTCAAGCTGCAGCGATGGTTCTCTGCTCTCTTCCCGGGCTGCCCACTCTGCTCCGCTCTGCTGCTGGCTCCTGCCTCCCGCTAGGGCTGGGAGCTTTCCCTCTCGCTACCCGCCCCGCTGGGCTTCCCCTCATGGCTCGTCCCCGTCCCACCGGGACAGGGAGCGCTCCCCGCTCCCTGTTCCTCCGGCTGCGTTAGAGCAAAGGGTGAGGAAGAGGAGCCCTCTTGCCAAATAGGCTGGGACTGTCCCCCCTCGGTCACTGCTGAAAGGCAGCAGTAGATGTTGTCCCGTGTAGCCGCTGGCAGCGGACAGCAGAGTGACAGCAGTGAGTGACAGAGTTCATGGCTTACAGGGTGACCCGGATGTGCGTCGGGTGCTTCTCCCAAAGCCCCAAACTGCAGCCCATGGTTCTTCTGGAGCTGGGAGAGCACCGCAGAGGTTGCTGTACAGGGCAGTCTGTCCTTCCCCGTGCTTCTCCACAGTCGGGAGTTTAAAATGCAGAGTAGGACGCTGCCAGGGCGGTGACTGAAGCAAGTTGAAGCCAACCCCCGGTAACTGAAACGAGCCTGGACAGAGGGGAGGATCTGCATCAGATCCCCTGCGATCCCTGCAGGAGCACATTTCATGGCTAATGGTGGAAGCACACCCAGGGTGAGGTAGGAGGAGGATTCAGGTGTTTCACAGCAGGTACGAGAGCTCTGGAACAGCGTCGCTCTCGGGAGTGCCGTGGGGTCAGCGGGAGGTAGCAGTGAGCACAGCAAGAGGAGGGAAGCGCTTGTAACCGGCTCAGAAGTCGTTTTGGTTTTGGCTGCCGCGCAGGGAATCTCGATGAAGGGCTGGAGCCGGTTCCCGGTGGAAACGCAGCCCAGCAGAAGGGTGTCGGAGTGATGCAAAGGCTCGTGCTGGGTTTGTTGCACCTAATCCATAACGTCGAGTGCCCCACAAACCCCGCTCCGCGCGGGTTTCTCAGATGTCCACCTCCAAAACCACACTCGGCGCGGCGCAGTCCCAAAAGATCAGCTGCGAGCACGAGTGAACTGCGCACGGAGCTTTCCAGCGAGCTCCCCCGGGCCTGGGATTACAAAGCTGGCTCTGTTCGGTGGGCACGGTTCCCTCCTGAAAGCTCCTCGGTCTGGAAGTGGTTACTGCTCACCGAAAGAGACCTGCTCCATCTTTAATTTTTGGCTGTGGTGTCCATCGAGGCCAAGCTCTGCTCTCACGCGTGATCCAAATTCGGCTCTCGCCAGAGTGGGTCATTTCCTCTCTCAGCCGCATCTCATCCAAAGCCTTTCTCAATACCTCGGCCCCTTAGATCTCGATGATCTACGCTAAAACAGCCCCAGGAGATGAGGTGTTTCAGAAAAACGGGAAGGTGCGATGTTCAGCAATTGGCCCAGAGTGGAGCAGGGTGCCCGGCCAAGGTGCGGCGCACACACTGAGGGCCGCTCCCAGCCCGGCGCAGCCGTTCCGCGGCCCTCAGCCCCCGGTGGGGAAACCGGGAGAGGCACCGAGCTCTGCCAGCTGCGATGGCCGAGCTCCTGCCGCGGCCTGTCCCGTGGAACGGGCCCCGAGCTCATTCACTGGGAGACACCCGCAGGGCTGCGTGCACAGGGAGAGGAGGGTGCGTTTGTAACCGGTGTTGGACTCCCTTTCCTAGCGAGTCCTCAGAAACACGAGCGGGATTTTAAACCATCGAAACAGCAGCGGTTTGGAAACGGCGTCCTGGGCTTGGCGTAGGCCCCCTGGCAGAGCCCTGGAAACGCCCCCGTGAGGGGAGCGAGCCCGAGCCGTGAGGGGACTGAGCCCGAACCGTGAGGGAACC
>VZRX01023107.1:29617-59951 GCA_013398075.1 Notiomystis cincta | reverse complement strand
CGCGGAGCACCGCGCCCAGTGAGCTGGCCCGGGAAGGCGCAGCGCTGCTCGCTGCGGAGCGGCCGTACCGGGGCAGCGCGGGGCGGCTCGGGCAGAGAGCCCGCCGGGGGCACTCGGCGGCCCAGGGTCGGGCCCCGCCTCACCCAGCGTGTGCAGCGTGCTCAGGCCATGGCCTGGCTCGGGTAGGGCTGTAACACATCCACGTGTGTGTCCTGGCTCGTGCAGCACCCGCAGTTCATCTGCCGGCCCGTACCAAGCGTGTGGGGCAGGCAGAGGTGTCCGCTGGCTCCGCAGGCTGCGGAGCGCGTTCTGACCGTGTGCCGGGTCCCAGCCCGCACAGCCCGGGGCCTGCCTGAGAGCAGAGGGCAGCAGCCTCTGCCTGCTCTGCTCTCTGGCCCTGTCAGTGCCAGGGGACGGTACAGATGAGCCTGAAGGGTTTGGATTTCCCAGGGGTGCACTTGACGTTTCACCTCGGACAGCTGACAGGAGTGAGTGCTGGAAGAATCCAAACTCTGAGGCCTCAGTTATGGGATGTGCTCCCTTGTCAAGGCCCTCGTGGGCTGGAAATGTGCCCGTGAGCTGCCAGGAGCCAAAGCACGGTGAGGAGTTTGCTGCCTGTCTGCTGCCAGCAGCCCGTGCTGTGCTCCCTGTTCCCTTCTCTGCTGTGTGGCCCCTGGTTGACAGATCTGAGTGTTGGTGGTGTGGTCTGAGCTTTCCCTGCGGGTTACAAGGAGGAGACGTGGCAGAAGGAATTGTGTGACAAATAGGGTCACGTTCAGAGTCGGGCTGTCAGATTCAGTGTGTCACAGATGCCACTTGGGTGTTTCTGGGCGATCCAGCTCTTCCTCCACAGAAATCCCCAGCGGCTCGTTAGCATCCACGTCTGGGGACAAAGCTGCTGCCCGGGTGGGTTACACACACTCCAGCAGAGCCGCAGTTCCGTTCCTTAACCTGTCCTGCAGGTCCCTCGGGGGAAAAGTGAGCAGAAGCCGTGGGGGTGGGGATACAGAGGGAGGGGCAGGAGGTGTTTTCCTTTCGGTTGGATCCAGGCCGTCCCTTCCCTCCTCGGGCCGAGCAGGCGGTGTTTCCTCTCTGCTCTCCCGGTTCCAGGGGCTGAAGCTGGTGCAGAGCTTTTCGGGAGATGTGTTGGGGTCAGTCAGGGAGTCTCTTCTCCCAGATTCTCAGGGATCTGGTGCCCGGCTGGGGAGCCCTTTTGTGCAAGGAGATCTGAGCTGGGAGTGTTAATTGCTGGAGCTCTTCCCCGGGCTGCCCGGCCTGGAGCTGCCACGGTAATTCCTGCTGACCCAAATTCTTCTCTTTTGTTTTGAGCCACAAACTGCTTTGTGCAGGATTTCCCACCCTAAATCTCTGACTGGTGCTCGGCTCTGCTCACTGCAGTGGCTTTTCCAGAAGAGGCTGTTTCCTGGGGGATGTTTGGGAGGGTCACTGAGGATTCCTGGGGTCTGGGTTGAAAGGAGCCCCTGGGGCTCTTGGTCTTTGCTGTGCCGTGTTGCCCATGAGTGAGGCAGGTCTGTGCCATGGGCACAGGCTCACTTGGGATCACAGAGAAGTGGAATTTTGGGAGTAATGTGGGTTTCTCCATCTCTCACAGTGCAGGTGGAGCAGTGGATGGGGATGGGAAGGGATGTGGGCTGTGCTAAAACTCCACATTTGATGAACTCAGTATCAAAAGACCCAGTTTGCCCCAGCACATCACAGTGCTTATCTGGGGCAAGAGCCATTCCCTCTCTGTCACCTGGGCTTAGGAATTTGTTCCTTAGGCTCATTATGAGCACCACATAACCTGTTACCTCAGCAGGTGCTTCTCAATAGCTCTTGTGTGCTGATCATTGTGGTTTTATACCCAGAATAGCCATGAGCCTTTTTTGCTCCCTTGCTCCAGGCAAGGACTCTCGAGAAGCAAATGGGCTGAAGATGCTGCAGCTTGTACTTAATGAGCTGTGTCCCTCCCTGGTGTGGGGCAGGCTGTTAATTAAGGCTGATAAGACCAAACATTGCACGAATCCGACAGTAACTTCCGCACTGATGGTTGGTGATTTATTGTTGTGCTTTAGAGGTAGGGAGGCAAAGAATGTGAATACATCAACGATTATAAATAGCCAGAAATAAAATTATAAATAGCTGTAGTTTCTAGAGTCATCTGGTGTTCATGGGCTGGGGGATGACCAGTGTGGTGGCTCTGGGGCTTTGCTGCCTGGACATCTGATGATAGAAGTGACCTTAAAGTTTTAAGCTGCTGCTGATCTGTGTCTTTTTTGGATCCTGGAGTCAAGGAAGGAGCAAAATTCCCTCTTTTGTTTCTGCTGGTTGGGAAATGTGTGTGTGTGCTTACGTACAGTGCAGTGTCCTACGGCACCCAGCATGAAACGAGCATAAAATATGTAAATACATAAATCAAATAGATAAACCCTGGGCTGCAGGCCCTTCCCCTCTGAAGCCTGAGGGGCTGGACAGTGAGTGCTCTGCTGCTTTCCCCTCAGCCCCCGGGCTGTTTTCCCCTCGCTTTGCCCGCAGGCAGAGGAGGCTCCAGAACGAGTGCTGCGATAATGCGGCAGAGCTGTTTGTGACGCAGAGAGCACAGTCGTGTGTGGGAGGTGTTCAGATGCATTTAGAACTATTGGTGGGCTCTTTTCTGTAAGGGCAGAATGACTGGGGAGTCATTCAAGCTTCTGGCTGGAGAAGTGGATCTTGATTCAGAGCTTTCTGTGAGGAGGAGGAGGAACAAGGACTGACAGCCTCCTCTGTCAGCCCTTGAGGATGAGGTGCAGGAGACAGAAGTTCTGTTAAAGCTCAGGGGTTCATGTTCACCTGGTCTGGAGCAGCAAGACCTGCTCACACTGACTGTAGGACCTCCAAGGGGGCCAGGAGGTTTGCACTCACTTGTGAAGTGAGTCTGAGGCCTCCCAAGGTGAGCTGAGGGTGAGGGATGTTGGTGAAAGGGCTGGAATGCTGAGTTCACTCGAGGGCTGTGGCAGGTTGGAGGGAGGTTCAGGAGGGAGCTCTCCCAGCTGGCCTGGAGGGCAGGGGATGGCCATGGGAGCTGTTTCCAAGGAGGTCACAGGTGTGCTTTGGGACTCTCACTGTACTAATGGGTTCTGGTTCAGTCTCTGGGTGTTTCTGTATTCAGTCATCTAAAGAAAGGACCCCTTGAAAATGTCAAGTGTAGGGTTTGCCTCCTTCCCTTGATGGATGAAACAGCCTCAGGTACAGAGTGAGCTGTAAGAAAAACCTGAGCTGGTCACTGCTTCCAGCCACTTCTGCTGCTTATCCATGTTCTCCTGGCCCTGCCCAGGCTGTCCTGGTCCCTCTCCCTGGGAGAGGCCAAGATACCACCTTCCCCAGGGCAGCTGCAGGGTCAGATCTGCACCCTCTGGGATCCTGCTGTGGCACAGGCCATTCTCCCAACAATTCAGAAATCACTCCAAGGAACAGGCTCTGGACAGAGCTCTACATGCTGCAAATGGTCCTTTTGTGACCAGATTTGGCTTTGATTCATCCCCCAACAGAGAGAAGATTGTTGGGTTCACCTGGGCATCAAGAAGGGAGGAGAATTGGGAATCCCTGACCTTAAGGGGGTTGTGCCATTTCCTGACTGGTCTCATTTTCCCCACTGATTTTGTGACTGGTGGCCTTGCTGCTGCTGCATGTGCTGCTTGCCCTGGACCCAGCTTTGTTGGGGGATGTAATCCATGTGCTTGGACAGTCAAGGGCCAAATATTTATTGCCAAATTATATTTTCACAGCTGGTGATGTGAGAGTTGTCTTCAGCTCAGCCAGGTAACAGCAGTGAAAGCTGCAGACTGCCCCTTCCTGACTGGTTAATTCAGTGGGAAAGCTGCTAATTGTCTTCTTCTGGATAAAATTTTAATTCAGAAGAGCCAAAGTAGCAACTTACCTTTTTTTATGCAGTGAAGGCAGTTCTGGAGGGGAATGGTGGGTGTTGGATTGTGAGAGAACTCTTCAGACAGTGTAACTCCCTTGGGATTGCCTAGGTGGGACCTCTGAAGAGTGTTCCTGTTGGTGCTGGACTTGTGTATTGAAATATCTTCACTTGTGTCTTCAGCAAAAGGAGCAGCATGTCTGCAAAGACAAATACTCCCCTGCTGGAACCTCCAGTACAACATTCCTGCCTCCAGCATTCCTGCTGCCCGGATGTACAGCACACAAACAGCAGAGAGCAAGGAGGAGGAGCCCCTGCACACCATCATCAGCAACACAGAGAACGTGAAAGGTGGGCACAGATACTTGTGGGGATACTCTTGGGGTGCCCCTGGGTCAAGCTGTGGTGCAGGTGAGCCCCCCTCAGCAGTGCTGCTGCCTCTTCAGGAAGTGCAGGTATTGGTCACCACATCCTCTGAATCTGTGTTGCACCATCACCTCCCAAAAACGGGTGGAGGTCAGAATGGCCTTTACTGAGAAACCAGGACATCAGGACTGCATCCATGGGCTTAGCCAGGCAGTTGATGGTCAGGTGTGTGTGTGGAGGCTCCACAGGCACTGGAGTTGGCTGGAAAGAATTTTCTGTCCCAGAAGTAGGCTGTGCCTGCCCAGGTCATTGCTGTGGGTCATGGAGGTGTGAGGAGAGTCCTGGTGTCAGCCCTTCAGTTAGAATGCATTGCTTTGCACAGCTTCAGGGAGAGGTGCTCTAAAGCAGTCTAAGCAATAAGTTACTCCAGCACAGAAATCACATCTTAGCTCTGTGCCTCCAGGGTTTTTCTGGGAGGTACTTTTGAGACTGCCAGGCTGTCGAGTCCCTGCTGGGGTTGGTGTGCTGGCTGCCCACACTCCAGCTTCACCCCATCCCTAGGGGATGTCTGTCCTTGCCAGCAAGGCATGGCAAAGGTGATGTGGGACCTGTGGCTTTTCCCTGTGTTTTCCAGAGTTCTCTAATGCCTCTTGGAGGAGAAAGGAGTTTTCTAATTCCTCTTGCTATTTTTAAAAGGCCAAGGATGGTCTTTCATCTGAGGTGTTTTGTAGTTTTATTCTTTCTGAGGAGGTTTCTCTTCCTGGGCACAGCTCCTTGCCTGCAGGGGTGGCTGTACAGGTGTTCTCATCCAGCCTGGCCCTGGATGCTTCCAGGGATCCAGGGGCAGCCACGGCTTTTCTGGACAACCTGTGCCAGGGCCTCCCCACCCTCCCAGGGAACAATTCCTTCCCAATATCCCATCCAGCCCTGCCCTCTGGCAGTGGGAAGCCATTCCCTGTGTCCTGTCCCTCCATGCCCTTGTCCCAAGTACCTCTCCAGCTCTCCTGGAGCCCCTTTAGGCTCTGGCAGGGGCTCTAAGTGCTCCTTCAGGCTTTCTCTTCTCCAAACTGAACAACCCCAACCCTAACCTTTACTCCAGGTGCAGCCTCTAAACATGAGTTCCAGGCTGAAACAAAGAAACTGCTGGACATTGTTGCCCGTTCCCTGTATTCAGAGAAGGAGGTAAGACCCCCACAACTTGCTGGGAGATTTTCTGTTGGCAAAGCCCCGTCTCTGTCAAGGGGTTCATCCAAAACACTTGAGCTGGGGTAATAACTGTTCAGTTCCCAGCAAATCCTGAACTTTCATGTCAGGCTTTCTTGAATGATCTCTTATTAAGACATCTTGAAAATGTGGGTTTGAAACAAGCAGTTTTGCAATTAGCAGGTATAGCCAAGTGACTCTGTGAGCCTTGAACCTCCACAGTTTCACACTGAGTTTGGACAAATGAGGAAACAGTCTGGGGAGCTGGGAATGAGTTTGTGGGATCCCTTGGGCTGTGGGAGGGCTGTGCAGGGGCAGGGCCAGGCTGCAGTGTGGGGCTGTGTCTCGTGCCCAGGTGTTTATCCGGGAGCTGATCTCCAACGGCAGCGATGCGCTGGAGAA
This sequence comes from Notiomystis cincta, assembly GCA_013398075.1. Taxonomy (NCBI): domain Eukaryota; kingdom Metazoa; phylum Chordata; class Aves; order Passeriformes; family Notiomystidae; genus Notiomystis; species Notiomystis cincta. The sequence continues at coordinate 54,079 of VZRX01023107.1, read as the reverse complement.
GCTGCGGCACCGGCTGGTGATGGACGGGAAGGCCCTGCCAGAGCTGGAGATCCATCTGCAGACTGACAGCACAAAGGGAACCATCACTATCCAGGTAGCTCCCTTTGGAAACAGCAGACATTCCCTGCTGCTCTCATCACTGCCCTTTGTCCTGTGAAGAGGCAGTGGAAGCTGAGCAGCAGCACAGTCCCCAGGCCTGCCCAAAGAATGGCCTGTGCTCAGCTGGGCTCTGGTCCATGAGGCTGTAACCTCAGGATTTGATGGGAAGCCAGCAGTGTTATCTGCTCCCCACTTGTAGCCATAGGAAAATATGCTGTCCTTCTTTCCCTGTTGGGAGCTACCAGTAGCTTTTCTCCCAGTACCCCTGCCTAGTGCACTTCCCAGGTTGTGTGTGCTTCTCACTAGTGGGTAAGTTGTGAATTTGGTTTCTTCATGACCTTTGGGGAGGTTTTCATGTAGCTCCTTAAGTCTGAGGTGCTTGCAGAGCTTCTCTCTCCCCTGGGTGAGAGGGGAGATGCCAGGGTGGTGACAAAAACTTCCTGTGTCTGCCTGTCTCTATCTCCTCCTGCTCCAGGACGGGCTGATGTTCTGCCCTCAGGCACGGGTGGGACTCTAGATTTGGACAGTAGCACAGCACTTCCCTGTGCCCAGGTTTTGATTGACAAAATGCTGATTGGGAGTGAGACAGTCTGTAAGAGCAGTCACCTGTGGGCCTCAGTGTGAGGAGGGAAGTGGAGCTGGGCCTTCTCTCTGTACTTTGATCTTGCTCATGGCTCTTTTCCAGGGTGGGAGGCTGAGCCTCAGTTTTGGTGTTTTCTTGGCAGAGTTCCTAATGTTAGGAAGGCAAACTGGTCATTTTCTTTGTGGGGCTGTGTCACCCATGAGTGTAGCTGTGGACATTCCCAGGAGAGCAGAGGAGGAGGGGGAGGAGGGAGAAGCAGACAGCCCTGAGTGACCGTGGCAGGTCCAGGGGAGATGTGGCACAGACAGAGCACCCAGGCTGGTATTTTTCATGTGGGACAAAAGCATGGAGGGCTGGAGGCTGCACAGTTATTTTATATTTCTGTTACTCTGCAGAACAAGTGCTGCAGTTGCCATGGGGAAGTCAGTGCTTGTCAGTGGGCAACACAATCACCGAGCAGATTCTCAAACCACGGTGCAGGAGCTTTGCTATGCCTGTCACACTGTTGCAGTTTTCTGACTCTGTGTAACACCAGTTGTTTAAGGAGCCCTGGTTTAGCCCCAGGCAGGAGGTTATTGCTGCCTTTCTCTCATCTTTCCCTTTTGAGATTGTAGTGGACACGAAGCATCTGACTCCATCAAGACATTGTTACCACTCGTGCCCTGTCCCTGTGAAAGCTGTCCCCTTCTTTGGCAGTTTGGTTGGAGAGCTGTTTGCCCACCTTGCAGGGTGCCTCTGATGCCATCCCAGTTAGATGGGTTAAGGATTGGGCTTTTTATAACCCCCTGCCTGGCTGCCAGTGCCTCTCTAATACCATTAAATGAGTCTTAACTAGGAAGCTTTTAACTGCAGCAGTCCTGGGCTGTGGGGAGCAGCAAGAACAACGCTGCTCCAATCTCTTTAATAGCTTTGCCTTCTCCAGAGTGCCCAAAGCTCCTTACCTCCAGTCAGGGGGTTATTTATAACTTCTTGAAGAAGCAAACTGCATATAATGATTACTGTGATCAAGCATCATTCAGAACATTTCTCTGCCTTTCAGGAACACAAAGGTGAAAGAAAGCTTGCTGCAGTGATCGAGGCAGAGATGGATCTGTCCCTTAGCCAGTGTTTTGTTTTCTTTTTTGGACCTGCCTAAAAAGAGGCAGCAGGTCCCTCATACATGACCTGTAGCAATGGTCAGCCCTTTTATATGCCTGGAAAGGTCCCCTTGTCTCACTCTGATCCCTGGATCACTCTCAGATCTTCGTGCTGCTCTGTGCCCATGGATCTGCTGCATCTCTCCCCTCCTCTTCCAAGCCCTGTAGCATCTCTTTGTGTCTCACTGAGCTGAGCAAAGGCAGGTCTGTACTGTGTGATGGCCATTACAGGCACGCTCATGGGGGATTATGTAGATCTAATATAGGACTACACTCATCTCTGTTCAGTGACTGCAGTTCTACTTGTTCTCTGCCAGGACTGAATTCCAGTCTCCAGCACAGCAAGCCTCAGAATTCTGATAGGATGTCCTCATTCAGGAATATTCCACCTAAGCATTGCAGTGTAGTATCTGCTAAGAGGGATGTGCTGACTGGATTCCACCACCTCGCTTCCTTCACCAAAGTCCTGTTGTTTTAGCAAATTCCACCATTTCCTCCATCCCTTTGAAAACTGCCTCGTGTTTCTAGGACAGCTCCTTCTGTAGCAGCCACAGCCTGCAAGGTCAGAGCTCTTAAGAAAATCCATTTGAAAATGTGAGGGGTGTGTTTCCAATGAGAACAGCTCTGCAGAGCTCTGCAGTTCCGCATGCTGAGGCTTTACCAACGTGGTTTTGGACCCTTTGAGGTGGGAACAGAGAGCCTCTTACAGACCCCAAGGCCCCCTGAGCACAGAGCTCACCTTCAGCACCTGCACGAGGTGACAGGCACTTGGCTGTGCTGGTGTTGGAGCTGTGCAGTTCTGCCGTGCTGCTGTGCCTGGTGGTGATGTGTGAGCTCGGGCTGCAGCCCCACTCCTTGCTGGTGCTTAATTTAGGGCTAGGACAGTTTAGAGGAAATGGTTTGAAATGTTTACAGAGCTGATGGCTGCTGCTGCTGCTGGGGGAGGGAGTGTGCTTGCTGTTCTAGCACGGGAAAGCAGCACAGTCGCTGCCAGAGCTTGGGCTGCTCAGTTCCCTTTGTTGGGCTTTCATCTCTCTGTTGCCATCATCCAAAATCAGTGTCTGTGAAGCCACAAAATCACCAGTTTGCTGTGTTTGGGAGGAGTTAAAATGACTGCAAACACCACTCCTCCCTGCAACAGCTCCCTGTATCGCTGAGCAGATCTCTCCTGCCTCACCAGTTACAAACAGCCTGTAACAAGGACTGGGCTGCCCTGGGGCTGCAGTGAGGTTTGGGCTGTAGCAGGTCAGTGCAGATGCACCCTTGTGTCCCACAAAGCTTGGGGCAGGTGGGGAGCAGATCCCCCTCCCCTGTGTGACCAGGCTGCAGCAGAGAGGGTCACCTGCACTGCAGCACCTGTGTGTCACTTGGGCTTGAGGAAGCAGGAGATGGACAGGTGGAGATAGAGGGGTAAATCTGGCTGTACTTTAGCAAGTCTTAGGTGGAATTAAACCTACAGAAGTGTTCCACAGATTGCAGGGATGGGCTACAGCCTCCAGTGGTTGCATCATCTTTAACAAATAAGCCCAGGACCCAGAAATACAAACACATCTCAAATAACCTGTGGCCCAAGGAAGGAAGTGCACAGTCTTTTGGTTCTCTTCATGGCTGAATAAGAGCATGTCCTATATAAAAATGGGAAATTCAAAGTGGATGAAAGGCAGTACTTTTCTGGACAACAGGTATTTAGACTTGGATGGGTGGAGGCCGAGCCTGTGGTTTTGCAGAGGGAAAGCTCAAGCTCTCTGCTTTGGACAATTTCCATGGACTTGGCCAAAATTACCTCGTGTTCACAGGCATCACTTTTATTCTGGCTTTTCATCTGCTGGTTGCTGCTGCTGCAGATGCTGTAAGGATTCTGAACCAGAACGTTGCTCTAGTGCAGCTGCTGTCCTGGTCTTGTGAATTTTAAGTCTTTAATCAAGATATTTAAATAACAGTGGGCACATTTGCTAATCAGACATTTTGGGATTTTATTACCTTATCAATTGGTGAAAGCAGCATGTCTTTATAATATAGGCAGTGCTCTTCTGATGCCCCGTTGAGGTTTTACACTGAAATAAATGTTTCAAGTGTTTGTTTTGCAACAAAGCAAATCGAAAGACACAATGGCTCAGCCAGGTGCCTCTGACTGGGAGCATTCCTTCCCATGCAGTCATGGCAGAGGCAGCAGTTAATGGCTGGGTAATGTGTTGTTAGGTGTGAGGAAGCTCTGCAGTACTTTAAATGGGACTCAGGTAATGAGCAAAGCTAAACTAATCCTTACACAGCAGGGCTCTGCAAACATCCAGCACCCTCACCCACAGGGTTAGCACAAAAGGCACAGAAGGCACAAAGGTGCAGGTCAGCAGCAGCTTTGGAACCTGGGAGGTCTCCACACATACAAAGGTGCTGAAAACAAAGTTCAGCTAATGTCTTCTTGGGGTAAATGTGACTGAGTTTAGTTCAACACTTGAGGCCACCAGCCCTTTGTGGTCTGAAGGTCTGCAGCCTGTGTGTTGTCTTGTGTATGGGATAGTTTGGGGGAGGATTTTTACTCTGCACCCTAAGAAGTACCAGAAGAGAAATTCACCCAGGTGAGGAGGGAGTGGTTCTGCTGAGTAACAGCAGGTGTTCTGTAATTAACCTTCAGCTGATGAAGGGCCCATGCACTGAACTCTGTGTCTTGGTCTCTCCGAGCTGTAGAGAAACATTTGGCACGTGGAACTCTGAGCATATCCCTCACATTTTGTAATTTGAGAAGCCCCACGTACAGTTTGCTTTGTGCTGTTACAAATAGCTCTGCTGTGGCTGTGGTCAGCCTGATAAAGCTTTCCTTGCAGAACTGTGTGCAGAGGAAGAAGAGTTGTAATGTTGATGGTGGAGTGAGGGCTGGATGGTGGTGGGTGGAAGGGGTTTGCAGGGGTTGTGTGATGGTGGTTGTGGTGCACACCCAGCGGCCGGTGCAGCACGGAGAGGTGTGAGAAGGGCAGCAGAAGTTCCTCCCTTGGATTTCATGGAGCTGGAGCTGGAGCTGCCAGCACTTGTGTGGGCCCAGCCTGAGGTGGACTGCTCATGGGCAGGCTCAGTTGCTTCCCATGACTGCAGAGTTGCTGCTCTGCAGAGCTCAGCTCTCGTCTCTCCTCTGCTGCCACTTCATTCCCGTTCTCCCGAGCAGCTCCATGTGGAGAAGAGAGCCAACAGGCAGCTGCAGGAAATGTGGACATGGCAAGGGTGGGTTGAATCTCGGTGGTGTCTTCATCCTAATCCAGCCAGGTGTTTTCCTGCAGTAGGGAATGTCTGCCTTGCCAGAATCTTCGCTTTCCGCTCTCCCTGTCAGCATCCCGGCTGTTCTGAGCCCTGCTTTCTTTGTTCATGAGATTCACCCTCATCAGAGTAGTCTCCAGGAATTGTCATTAAGCATTTTGCAGTAAGTCTGGCAGGGCATTAGGAATTCAATAGCCAAATAAATTTATGGGGTAAGGATGTATTTTTTTAACACACTGGAATTTGGGAATGACATGCTGTGCTATAAATAGAAGTGGATCAGAGTTCTGTTCAGGTCTGGCACGAACAAAAACTGAACCAGATGCTGAAAACTGTTCTTTCTGGCTTTTGCTTCCCTGGGGGAAGGGACCATGTCAGATTCCTGAGATTTTGCCATACAATGTTTGTTTTTCCTGGCTTTTGATCTCTCACTGTTGAGATCTTACTGGGCATCATCCCTCTTCTCAGCCAAGTGGGCTGACTGGCCTCACTGTATTTAACCAAGGAAAGGGATTGCTGTGCCGTGACTTGCGGGGGTGCAGGAAAATGTCTTACCCACCTGGCACCTCACAAGCTGAACAGTTCAATCCTTCAGTGGAGTTAAACACTACATTGAGAAATACATACTGATATTAACTTACTTTGGTAGAAATAAGACCAGTAAATGCTCCATGTCACTCTGGCACCTCACCTCTGAGCCACCTAGCAGCTGCCAGCTCTGCTGCAGCTGATTTTACTGACCCTGGACTCCAAATCCCCCCTCTGCTAAGGCACTGTGACTGTGTGAGCCCACTCTGGGTGTGCCAGCTGCTGTTAGCTGCAATAACTGTGCTCACAGGTACTTGAGTAGAGCTGAATCCCTCATGGGAATGACAATCCCATCTCACTTGGCTAATTTTCACCTCAGAGAGTGGCTCAGAGAACTTGTAGCAGTGGCTTCTTGGGATGCTTGTGTCAGGTAGAGAAGCTGCTGGGATCTGGGAGGGGAAGTAGCACCTTTTTTCTTAGGAGTGGCATCCTGGAGGGCAGCAGCCTGCCCTTTGCTGAAAACAAGTCTGAAAACACATTGGACAACAGAATGGGAAAGATTTTTGCTGGGGTCCTGTGGCCATTTCGAGCTGGGCTTGGCTGTTACCTTTGTTGCCTTGGGGTGTCATGCAGTTGAGTTTGCAGACAGGTTTGAGACTTATTGCAGTCTTTTCTGGATGGTGCTGCAGGCTGTGCTGCCTGAGATGTGTGAGCAGCAGAGAGATGTTTATCTGCATGCAGCAGTGCAGTTCTGGAATAACCTGGGGATGACAAGGACCTGTGTGCTCTGAAGCTTGGACAGAGAGCACCACAAAGTGCAGCTGGTGCATTATATTTTGGCTGGGGTTAGTCTGTTCCCATGGGAATGCAAAACCCAGCTCTCCTGGACATTGACAGCTCCATACTCATATCATGGACACGGGTGAGGGGGAGAGGAAGGGGGGAAAGGCAGAGCAGATGGAGATCAGTTCATGTGGTGTTTGCAGACCAGGGTCTGCATTACCTGAGAGTTAAGGGATTCACTGCTCTGCTGCTGATTCCCAGTGTTAGTGCACAGTTCCACATCTGCAGATTGCAAACAAGCTGCTTCTCACTGCTCCTCAACTCCCCTCAGACCAGTTCAGGAATGGAGGGTGTCCCTGTGGGGCTGTGGCTGGGCTGCCATCTCTTTCCTGCACTGCCATCCTGTGCTTTTTAGAAGGATGTAGAATCCAGCCTGTCCTGGCATGGTTTTGTCTTTCCTTGAGAAGTGGCCAGAGTCTCTGAGCTTTCTGGTGGTTTGTAGGCAGCCGTGGCTGGCCTTGGAGCTCTGTGCCCTTTGATTCTCTGTTCCTGGCCATGGGCAGATGGAGTCATAGCTGGCAGTCTGCTCTTGGACTTACTACTCAGAGGGGAAGGAGAGAATGGGAGTTGGAGGCAGAAGTTGCTCGGGTGCTGTTTGCTGGAGCAATGATTCCCTGCTGGTATTTCAGCTGCAGTTGCTGTTTCTTTTCAGGACACAGGTATTGGGATGACCCAGGAGGAGCTGGTTTCCAACCTTGGTACCATTGCTCGATCAGGCTCAAAGGTAACTGGGGATGAGGACTCTTCTCCCTCCCTTAGGAAACTCCTCTCCAATTGCAACCACTTTTGTTCTCCCAGTAATTTTTAATTCCGTCTTGTCCCTTGGCCCCAGCCCAGCTGTGAAATTACACCCCTCTTGGAGGGTGAAACCTGCCTGTGGAGTCTTCTGGCTCTCAATGGTCTCTGCTGTGCTGTGGGAGGCCCAGGGAGCCCAGGCAGTGCTGATGGGCTCTGTGTGTAGCACTGCTGCACCCACTGCCCTCACTCCAAACACCTTCCTGCCCAGCCATCCTTACAGAGGGGCACCCACCCACTTGGCATTTACCCCATGTCCAGGGGAGCAGCAGCTCTGTCCCCACAGCAAGGTGTTGTACACGTGTACCTGATTTTTGTTTTCATCTCTGGAGGCACCATTTTAAGGTTTCCTGCTCCTGACTGAGCGAGCCCTTGCTTGTTTTCCTTTTACTGCTCTGGGCAGTACTCCCCTTTTCCAGAGGTGCAGCCCCTGTGGAGAAACCCTTTTCCTTGGGAACCCTCCTCAGAGCCCTGATGCAGCAGCATGGGGTGAGGGTGCTGGACTGCCAGGCTGCAGTGCCTGAGGAGCCCAGCTGGAGATTGATCACGACCTCCAGCAATACCTGAAGTCACTGTGAGCTGGTTTGTGTCTCCTTTGTTCCTCCAGGCTTTTCTAGAAGCTCTGCAGAGCCAAGCTGAAGCCAGCAGTAAAATCATTGGCCAGTTTGGAGTGGGTTTCTATTCAGCCTTCATGGTGGCTGACAAAGTGGAGGTGTTCTCGCAGTCAGCAGAGCTGGGCAGCCCAGGCTACCACTGGTCATCTGATGGGTGAGGCTGCAGAGGGGGGTGGCAGCGTGGGGGGCTGTGTCCAGACCAGGCATGGCCTGAAAGCTCTGCAAAGGCAGGGCTTGTGTGTTCTTTCAGGGCCTGGCTGAGTGGCTTAGGTCCTGCTCAAGTTATGCACAGTTACAAAGCATGGCCAAATGTGCCCCTGTGGAAACTCCAAGGACAGAGTTGTTTTGCCAGAGCAGGCATGCTGTGGACAGAGTACTGCCTCTCCTGTTCCATCTCTGCTGGCTTAGGGAGCCCCACACAATTTGGGGGGCAAATTGAACCTCTTTGCGCTAATCATCCTCTGAGGTTTGGCTCGAGGCACCCACAGAGAGCAGAGCTGGGGTCTGCAGGCACCTCTCTGTGGGTCACAGCTGTGTGCTCATCCTTTGCTTTTACTTGAAGTTGCAAACATCCGTGATGGCAAAGCTGTGGGCTGCTAGACATGTTGAAATTGGAGCTTCTGAAGGTGACAAGCTCAGCATTCCCTTAAAATTTCCTAAAGAATTCACTACATTATTTAAATTCTTGAGAGAGCTGAGACACCAGACTGTTTTGGGTTTTTGGTAGCTAGTGTCTTGGCAGAGCAGTGTGTCCTGGGTCTGGAGTCTCTGTGAGGAGACACAGAGTGTCTGTTCCTGGGAGTTTCTCGGAGGCACAAAGAACATTCAGGCATTCAAGACTTTTTTGCCTTTTCCTCTTGGCCTTGAAGTGTTGTGTGTGCCCTGAGTTTAACAAACCGTTTCTCAGTCCTATCATGGGTGTACCTGCTGCACAAACTGACACAGAGTTTGTTTCTAATCCTAGTTCAGGGATGTTTGAGATTGCAGAAGCATCTGGGGTCAGAGCTGGGACTAAGATTATTATACACCTCAAAGAAGACTGCAAAGAGTTTGCAAATGAAGACCGAGTCAAGGGTGAGTAGAGGAGGGGAATGCTGTTACCTGGGGCTCTGTGAAATCTCTTGGTGCCCATGGGTGGGAGGTGAATTTATAGGGTTTTTCCTCTCCTGCAACTCCTTTCACCTGCTGTTACTGAGGGAATTCTTGCTGTGTTGTTTCCACAAAGGTGACCCTTCTGTGTCTTCTTTCCATTCCAGAGGTGGTGACAAAATACAGCAACTTCATCAGCTTCCCCCTGTACCTCAATGGGAGAAGAATTAACACGTTACAGGTGAGGTGGAAGCCACAGGCAGGGCACTCATGGAGATGAACCATGTAATCCTCCACTGGAGACAGGAAACAGCATAAAGCTGCTGCTGCCCCTGGAAATCGGGGGAGGATTGTCCAGGATATCACAGACCTTGTAGTGATCAGTTAATTAGAACAAAGGGAGACAATCCAGTTGAAGTCATACCTGCAACAGCTTGTTTGCATTTATTGGAGATCAGCAAGATCTGTGTCTTCCCTTATCCTGAATTATTATTTCAGTGCTTTATAATGCTTGTTCTGTTCAAGGCATGGGACATGTTAGTGCTGTAGGGATTGCTCCTGTTGCTGGTGTGCTGACACATCTCACTGCAGTTCTTTCTGTCCTTCACATGGAATAGCCATGGCCAGGGAGTGCCTGGGGTTTTTTTAGCAGCTCAGCTCACAGCCTGATTTATTCCCAGCTCCTGGCTGAGCACTCTTTGATGCTGGCATTTTCTGACCACTGACATTATACTGCAGCCAGATCCATTTTACTCAGATGTTCTTGGCCCAATTGCAGGCATCACTTGGGAGAAATTAATTATCTTTAAAACAGAAATCTATGAATCATTTTCCTCCAGTGTCTCCTCCTCTGATTGTTTAAAGCTTTCTCACCTAAGAGAGCAGGTAGAGAGCATGTGTGTGGCTTTTTTGTTTCCTGGAATGTGGCACTGACTGCAAAGACTTTCAAGACTGTACTTAAACATTTTACCATGTTAATTTATCTAAGGTTCTGTAATTGGTGTTATTAGTCACTGATTATTTATTTGGATTCCTGCATAATAGTGTTTCTGTTCCAAAGGCTTTCTAGCTGTGCCCCTTAAATTACAAAACCAGAAATAGCTTTAGACAGCTGTTTGCTCTCTCTACCTGACAATCAATAGAACAGGCTCCCTGGAGAAGAGCAGTAGTAGAGCAAGGGGTGAAGTGCCCTTAATAGAGTCATGGACTTTTATCTTCTTGTCAGGCAGTCTGTTTTCCCTTGGGTTACAGCTTTATTCTCATTATGCTCCCATTTCATGCCTTTTATTTATCCAGGATCTTGGCTTTGTGTTTTTCCACACATCAGCATCAGTTTGCTGCAAACAGAACCACAGTTGGTTCCCTGGTGGGGTTTCTCCTAGATGAGCTCCTGAATGCTCACAGCATGGAGCTGGAGGCTTTTCTGGTCTGACTGGGATAACTGTTAGCTACAAGTGAGCCCCTGAGAATGCAGCACTTTCCCTAACTCAGCTACTGTAGAACACTTTAGCTCCCAATGAATCCATAATCCTACCTGTGATCCTGCAAACCCTCTTGCACACTTGCATGTGCTGGAAATGATGGAAAGCCACCTGTGGAACAAGGCTCTGAGGCAAAGGTATCCTTAAGGATTTCAGGACTGCCAGGGACCTGAAACCCTTGGGCTCTGAGAGTGGGCTGGATGTTTGTGTTGTCCCCAGAAATCACTTCTTCACTTGTTGGGGCTTGAGTGGCAAAGAGAGGCAGTGACTGAGATGGGCTTCACCCAACAGACAGTTCTGAGTTGTGTCCCACACCTCGCTAGATGCGAGTCTTTTGCTGAGGTGCTGAAGTGAAACATGCTGTGAGCATGGGCTGAGTGCTCCAGAAAGCACTGGGGGGTTAGACCAGCAGCAGGTGGAAGCTAGAGCTCATGGCTTCAGTGCATATGTTGATGTGGGAAACAGTGCTGGAGCAGTGACCCTGCAGTGGTTCACAAAGCATCTCCCAAGCTGCTGAACAAATCAGCAGAAAACAGGCAGTGCAGGAGCTGCTTCACCGGCTCTTAGCTGAGACAGTGACCTCCATCAGAGAGGCAGGTTGGTTGCAAAGGGTTCACTTTGCTTTGCTTTTCCTTTGCTTGCTGGTCAGGCCTTGAGAACTTGACCAGTACTTGCAGTCAGTTGAGCTGTGGGATCTGCCCAGGATGCCCCTCGGCAATTGGCAAGCGCAAGGCAGCGGAGGTTAGCCAAATCCCTTTTGTTTTGGCCTAAACAAAGCTGCCCTATGTATGTTGCAGGGCAAGAGTTACCTCTGAGGGGTAGTTCAAGGCCAGATGAGGGGCAGTAGTTTGTTATTCTGTGAACATGTGCCTGAGCCACATCTCACTTGCTCCTGGGCTGTGCAGAGGAGAATGTTCGAAAGATTCTGTTTCCCTGGTGTGGCATCCTGGAGGCCACAGAGCTGATGGGAACTCCTCTCCCTGCTCCTGCACAGGCTCTGTGGATGCTGGAGCCCAAGGACATCGGTGAGTGGCAGCACGAGGAGTTTTACCGCTTCATAGCACAGGCTTACGACAAGCCCCGCTACGTCCTGCACTACAAGACCGACGCTCCCCTCAACATCCGCAGCATCTTCTACGTGCCCGAGCAAGTACGGGGCCTGTCCTGGCAGTGGGGGACGTCTGCCCAGCTGCTCTGAAAGGGGAGAATGGGAGAGCTCCTTAGGGAAAGGAGGCAGATATGGCTGCAGGGAGGAATATCCAGTGTGGCAGCTCTGCAGTGGGCTGGGTGCCGCAGGGTAGTTGGGATACTGAGCCACGACAGGAGCAGGGGGATGGCTCAGGTAGGTCCCTAGGGAAGAGAGGCAAGATTTTGGTTCTCATTGGGGTCAGCATTGTAGGGAAGACCACGGTGTGACACGGGCACCTTGCACAGTGCTGGTGTTACCTCCTGTCTCTTTTCCTGCAGAAGCCATCCATGTTTGACATCAGCAGGGAAATGGGCTCCAGCGTTGCCCTGTACAGCCGCAAAATCCTCATCCAAACCAAAGCTGCAGACATCCTGCCTAAGTGGCTGCGCTTCCTTAGAGGTGTGTGCTGGGACCAGGAATTGCAGGTTGTGAGCCATGGCTTCCACAGGGATGAGGCAAAGGCTGCCCTCCTGAGCCTGGCACTCGTGTTTGCATCACTGTTCAAGGATTGCTCTGTGTTCCAGGTGTGGTGGACAGTGAGGATATACCCTTGAATCTCAGCAGGGAGCTGCTGCAGGAGAGTGCCCTGATCAGGTAAGCAAGAGTATTTCTGGACTGAGATACAAAGAACAGATGTAAAGCCATGAGGGAAAGGAGACAGTGGACTTATTACAACCCTGCAGAGAGAGATGTTCACCTAAAATGTCTTGTCTTGCTCTAGCAGCTGTATTTAAAAAGGCTTGTTCCTGCTGCAGGAAGCTCCGTGATGTTTTGCAGAAGAGGTTGATCAAGTTCTTCATTGACCAGAGCAAGAAGGACCCTGAGAAATATGCCAAATTCTTTGAGGAATACGGGGTATTCATGAGAGAGGGGATTGTCACGATAGCAGAGCAGGATGTCAAGGTACCAGGAGTCTTGAAGCACTGCAGCTGATGGGAAGGATTACCATGAGCTGGGATGGGGGGACTGCTACTTCCCCATGGAACTTGCATGCCCATAACTTGTGTTCCTGGGTGTACCAAGACCTATGGGTTTTCTAGTGCCCAAACTCTCACTCTCTATTACTGCCACTGCTTCCCATTTATTTTGAGACCCTGCAGAGTCTCTGTAGCCACATTGTTGTCAGCCCTCCCTGGTGCAATGTCAGCTACAACAGGCAAGAAAGATGGGCCTTCCTCTCCTGTTGTCTTCTGCCTAATTCCCATTTCCAGGAGAGCTTGACCTACATCCTGTCTAGGTCACTTTTCTGCCTCTTTAACATTTGGAGCAGGAAAGGAGGGATTCGGAATCCCCTGAGCCTTTTTGTAGAGCTACCAAGAGGCCTGCACGCCACAACAGGAATCCTTGGGGCTGGAAGTGGTCGGGTGGAGCTCAGTGACCCCCCTGAGCTCACAGGAGCACGTTTCTGGCAGGAGGACATAGCCAAGCTGCTGCGTTACGAGTCGTCGGCCCTGCCGGCGGGGCAGCTGACCAGCCTGCCCGACTACAGCTCGCGCATGAAGGCTGGCAGCAGGAACATCTACTACCTGTGTGCCCCCAACCGGCACCTGGCCGAGCACTCCCCCTACTTCGAGGCCATGAAGAAGAAGGACATGGAGGTGGGTGAGCAGTGGTGCCACAGCCAGGGGAACACCCTGAGCTGCTGCAGCGCTGGTTGGGCTGGCTCTCAGGGCTGGCTGTGATAGAGCCCTGCCAGCACAGTGCCTTTGCCTGGCTTGCTCTGCCTCTGCTCAGACCGTGCATGAGGCCAGGAGGGACCTGTCACATACTCCTAACCACAACATTAAACAAAAAACATTCAGCTGTTAGAGACTCACCAGAGGAGGGCCATGGGAATGGTGAAGGGCCTGGAGGGGAAGCCATATGAGGAGTGGCTGAGGGTACTTGGTCTGTTCAGCTGGAGAAAAGGAGACTGAGGGGAGACCTCATTGTGGTGTTCAACATCCTCACAAGGGGCAGCAGAGGGACAGGTACCGATCTCTTCACTCCCATGATGAGTGGCACGACCCAAGGGAATGGCTGGAGCTGAGTCAGGGGAGGTTTAGGTTGGGTATCAGGAGAAAGTTTTCTCCCAGAGGTGTTGGGCTCTGGGATGGGCTCCCCAGGGAAGTGGTCACAGCACCAAGCCTGTCTGAGTTCAAGAAGCATTTGGACAATGCTCTCAGGCACAGGGTGGGATTGCTGGGGTGTGCTGTGCAGGGACAGGAGTTGGGACACAATGATCCTGATGGGTCCCCTCCAAGTCAGTATATTCTATGATTTAGTACTTGTGCAGACATCTGACATCTGTTTCCTACCTTTGCCAGACCCCAGAGCAGGAGCCTGGGAGCTGCTGTGCAGGGCTGTAGTGGTGTTACAGGTGTCCTCTGTGGGCAGGTGGCCCTCTCGGGGCTGGAGTCAGTGCTAGTTCTCACTTTCCCTGGACTTGTTCAGCTGCAGACCTGCCACCCATGGTAACAGATCCCTCCAAGGGTCTGCTTTCATATCGGGCCCTGAGTGACAGTAACTTGGAGGTTGAACTTAGGAGTTTCCTGTGTGATGTTCCTGCTGTTTGGTGCAGAGCTGCCTTGGGAAGGAGGGAATGCTGTAGCATCCTTTGGGATGTGTTACTGTCCCTTTGTTGGCACAGGTGCTGTTCTGCTATGAGCAGTTTGATGAGCTGACGCTCCTGCACCTCCGGGAGTTTGACAAGAAGAAGCTGATCTCTGTGGAGACAGACATTGTTGTTGATCACTATAAGGAAGAGAAGTTTGAGGAGAGCTGCCCAGGTACCGTGAGACTCCCCTGGCCCCTCCTGCTGCACTGTCCTGCTACCCTGAGCAACCAGTGAGGGCACATCTTCCTCCCCTGCTCTTGCAGCTCCTGAGCAAGAGCCTTCCACCTCCCATTCTCATGGTCTGAGGCAACCTGGAGTTTTTGCAGATTGGTTCATCTCACATGATCAAAGTTAAATGGAATATCATGTGTGGAGTTGCCATGATTTTATTTCAACCCCATGCATACATCTGGTGCCTGGACAGAGGCAGGCAGCCAGTGGCAAGGCATGACCCTGCCCTCTCTGGGTATGGCATGGTCTGGGATGAGGATGTGTAGGTGTGTGCTGCATTCCCATTCCCACAAGAGAACTGATAAATGGAAGTGTGGAAACTCAGCTCACTGTCCATTGCCCGCTAGAGATGCACACTCAGATGTGCCCTCTTTCCCTGCCAGCTGGAGAACGTCTGACAGAGAAGGAGGCTGAGGATCTGATGGCCTGGATGAGGAATGCCTTAGGATCTCGAGTCACTGGAGTGAAGGTGGGTGTTCTGTGTCTGGGTTACCACGGAGGTAACGATCTAGGGAAAAAAGATGGTGGCTGGTTGGGGATCTGCTGCCACAGATTTTTCTTTGGACCTTGTGGGAAGTCATTCTTCTCTGTGCCTCCTGTGTGTAAAAGGTGTGGATGCTGGCATTTGTCATCGGATGGTCATTGTGGCACTGAGAGAGACACATCTCAGCGTGTATTGAGCAAAGCCCATATTCCAGTCAATGCTCAGGTTACCAGAACAGGCTTTTGTTGCTTGTGGACAAGAAAGGTGTATTGGCAAGGAATGCTTTGGGTCCAGGTGCAGCCCACTGCCTGTGGACTGTGGGGCCATTTGGGCCCCTATCTTTCCTGCTGGCTCAGGCAGCTCCTGTGGGATGGGTTGAATCATGTGGAGGCTTGGTGTGGATCTGTGCTGAGGAGACTCCATGTCCTCAGACTTTCCCCACGTGTCAGACGTGCATTGCCCGTGGCAGCCCTGACTGGTGCTTGTGCCCCAGGTGACCACCCGGCTGGACACCCACCCTGCNGGAGGCTGAGGATCTGATGGCCTGGATGAGGAATGCCTTAGGATCTCGAGTCACTGGAGTGAAGGTGGGTGTTCTGTGTCTGGGTTACCACGGAGGTAACGATCTAGGGAAAAAAGATGGTGGCTGGTTGGGGATCTGCTGCCACAGATTTTTCTTTGGACCTTGTGGGAAGTCATTCTTCTCTGTGCCTCCTGTGTGTAAAAGGTGTGGATGCTGGCATTTGTCATCGGATGGTCATTGTGGCACTGAGAGAGACACATCTCAGCGTGTATTGAGCAAAGCCCATATTCCAGTCAATGCTCAGGTTACCAGAACAGGCTGGTGCCTTTTGTTGCTTGTGGACAAGAAAGGTGTATTGGCAAGGAATGCTTTGGGTCCAGGTGCAGCCCACTGCCTGTGGACTGTGGGGCCATTTGGGCCCCTATCTTTCCTGCTGGCTCAGGCAGCTCCTGTGGGATGGGTTGAATCATGTGGAGGCTTGGTGTGGATCTGTGCTGAGGAGACTCCATGTCCTCAGACTTTCCCCACGTGTCAGACGTGCATTGCCCGTGGCAGCCCTGACTGGTGCTTGTGCCCCAGGTGACCACCCGGCTGGACACCCACCCTGCCATGATCACCGTGCTCGAGATGGGCGCTGCCCGCCACTTCCTGCGCATGCAGCAGCTGGCCAAGACCCAGGAGGAGCGAGCCCAGCTCCTGCAGCCCACCCTGGAGATCAACACCGGGTAAGGGCTGAGACACCAGCACTAGGGCTGGGGCACAGCAGCCTCCAGGGGGTGGAGGCAGAGAGGAGGCAGTGTAAGGCTGCCAATTAGCAGAGTCCTCCTCATTAGGTGCAGTCGGTGCTACAGAGCCTTAATCTGTGAGGCTGCAAGGCACCATCAACATGAGCCCCCCACACAGTGTCCAGCCCTCTGGGGACCATGGGGTTATAGGGACAGATGGGAGAGAAGAGAGAAGCCTCCAGAACAGAAGCAAGGAAGTTGATTTTTATGACCAACTGTGACTTAGCTGCTCATTCCGAAAATAAGTTTCTCATTGTGTCCAAAATCAGCAAGTCTCAGTGTTGATCTCTTTCTTACAGGCATGCTCTGATTAAGAAGCTCAGTGAGCTGAAGGACAGTCAGCCTGAGCTGGCCC
The DNA here is from genome assembly GCA_013398075.1 of Notiomystis cincta. NCBI lineage: Eukaryota > Metazoa > Chordata > Aves > Passeriformes > Notiomystidae > Notiomystis > Notiomystis cincta. The sequence continues at coordinate 37,502 of VZRX01023107.1, read as the reverse complement.
AGATGTTGCTTGACCAGGTGAGAGCCAGACCTTCTCCAGAAGCAGCAGCATTCCTTCCCAGAGCCAGCCTGCAGACCATGCATGGCAGGGAACAGGGTGAACCATTACAAGAGTCACATTCTTCTATGGTCCCTGGGTATTTCTGGGACTTGTGGTCCATGTTTTCCTAGCAGGTGCCCTAGAAGACATTCTTGGTGTCAGCATGCAGGTCCTGGAGAGTGACATTCCCTTCCTCCCTCAGGAGGGAATAAAGGAATAAGCTTTGCTGCTTCTTTAGTGCTTTCTTCTCTTTTTCAGATTTATGAGAATGCCATGATTGCAGCAGGACTGAATGAGGATCCCAGGCCAATGGTGAACCGGCTGAACGAACTCCTCACCAGAATCCTGGAGAAGAACTGAGCCCCAAGGACTGAAGGATGAACTCTGTGCTGATGTCTTGCCTCAGGCACAGCCACTCAGCAGCAGCTTGCAGGCACTGTCCAGTACAAGGTTCATTGGCAGAGGGCAGGGATGATGCTGGGGACATCCAGCCCTCCCTGCACGTGGAGGAGCCACCTGTAATTACCAGATCCCACATCATCAGCTTGTTCAAAGTGCAGTGTTCTTAGTGGGGACAAAATCCAGAGGTTGTTGTTTAAAAAAGGTGCCTGAATTCCTGACATGAGCCTGAAGAGCCTCATTTCATACTCTTTCTAAAAATGGCCTTTCTCAAAATAGATGTTGGCAGCAAGGTTCCCAGTTAGGTCTGTGAATACACCCCCCTATCCACAAAATCCCTGTGCACCTTTGTGCTCTGAACAAGCACTGGAAGAATTAATTAATTAATTAATTAGTTAAGAAACGTCCAGGTCTGACCAGACAGGAGGAGTTTGCTGGCATGGAGACAGCTCGCTGCCTTTGGCAGACACAGATACTGTTGGTGGAACATGTCAGTGCAATCCCATGGCAGAAAAGATCACTGAGCTGCTGGATAAGCGAGTTCATCCTCATCTTGTGGAAAAAGGGAAGTAACTGGGAGGCAGCTTTCCAGTGTCTGGCTTTCTGGAGAGCCTGTGGGACAAACTGCATGCCTAGCTGATCTGTATTTATGATAAATAAACAGTTCTTATTTTCCAGACACCCTTGTCCCCTCTTCTCTTTATTTTGTTGGTCTTTGTGTCTTCCAGCTGGTGATGTTGGTTGGTCTCTCTTCAGAAGCTCTTTGGTTGTTCAGGGCATCAAGCACTGGACGTGGTGGCAAGAGAGGGCTGTGAAAACAAGAGTGTAGAGGGAAAGCAGGAGAATCTGTAGCTCTGAACCCTATTCATTTTGATGGGATGTAGCCCTTGGTTTGAATCAAGCAGTGGCTGTTCAGACAGAAATGCCATGCTAGATTCCCTCTGTGTGTCTGCTTTACACCATGCAAATGGTTTATAAGAACCCTTTCTCCTGCTCAGTGGGGCTCTGAGCAGCCCTGACATTTGTTTAGCTTATCTTTAAATTGCCAGATTAAAATGCAGGGACTGGATTTGGTTAACTCTTTGGGTGCTGTGCTGGTCAGGACAACCTTCAGCTCTTTAAGCTACAGGAAGCCTGGCTGTGCAGAGAAGAGTGAGAAAGTCCTGCTGCTTGGGGGACCATTTGAGAAGTTTTATTAAGATCATCTAACATTTGATTTTTATTCAGATGCAGAAGGGGAAAAATACATGACAGTTTAGAGGGTGTCAAGGCAATCAAGGAGCCACCTTCTCCATTCTACAGCCCTGGAGATACATCCTGTCAGGAACACTGTGAGCAGCAGGACCAGGGCAGTGGCTGTCCCCTGTGCTGGGCACTGCTGAGGCACCTTCAGTCCTGGGGCAGTCCTGGGCCACTCACAGCAAGAAAGAGATTGAGGTGCTGGAGCATGTCCACAGAAGGGAACAGAGCTGGGAAAGGGTCTGGAGCACCAGGAGAGGCTGAGGGAGCTGGGAAAGGGGCTCACCCTGGAGAAAAGGAGGGACCTTGTGGCTCTGCACAACTCCCTGACAGGAGGGTGCAGCCAAAGGGGGGATCGGGCTCTGCTCCCAGGGAACAGGGACAGGATGAGAGGAAATGGCCTCCAGTTACACCAAGACAAGTTTAGGTTGGATATTGGGAAAATTTCTTCACTGAAAGGGTTGTCAGGCACTGGCACAGCTGCCTGGGGCAGTGGTGGGGTCACAGTTCCTGGAGGGATTCAAAAGACATGTGGATGCTACGTTAATGGTTGGACTTGAGGATCTTTTCCAACCCAAATGGTTCTGTGATTGTAACACAGACTGAAACAATTGAAACCTTTGGTGATTTGTGAACAGCACAGCAGGTGAGTGTGGTATCCTGCAGCACACCTGATAAAGGGCCTGAAAACAGCAGTGTTGATACAATGCCTGAGCTGAGGCTGGATGCTGGTTTGTAACCTTTGCTGCCCTGAGAAGCAGAGCAGGCTTGGAGTGAGCTGGCCATGAACTGCTTGGCACATCTTTAACCTCCCTATCCTCAGAATCCTCCAGGAATCCCAGCACCCTTCAGGTGCTCATTTTTTGCCATGAGGGATTTGTAATTAAAAGGTCCAATAAAATGTCTGTTACTGGAGCACACACCTACCCCAGGTCCCTGTGCCCATCAAACGTGGTGAGAGGTGATGATGCTCCTGGGATGAAGGAAGGAGTGACAGCAGCACCATCAGGAAGGTGCTTTGGCCCAAGTCTCACACATTCTCTCTCACTGCTTTGTCTGCAGCACTGGATCCTCACCTCTGGCACTCAGCTTTCCTTTTTATTTTGCAAACACCTGCAGGGAATGCTGCTGTGTGAGGATGATATGCCTGGCTGACAGAGCAGCCCCTAGTGGGAAAAGGTGGATGTATGGCCTCATGTTGACAAACACAAACTGAAGTGCTGATAGGAACACAGGCAAGTTGCTCTAAAGCTGGTCTCTAGATAATGATTCTGTGTCTGAAAAGGCAGCAGAGGCTCTTTGGTAAATAGTTACCTGGCTATAAGCAATGCTGCTTTGTGCAGAAAATTGATCTACTGGATTTGATTTTTTTCTGGGATTTTATTTATGGCTGCCTGACTTTGTGTTAGGTTCCTGGGTTTTTTTTGGGGGGGGAGGAGGGGAGTTTGTTCATTTTTCTCTACAAGTTAAACTTTGTGTGCTGAAAAACCATTGGTGATAAACAGCATGGCCTCTTTTCCTGTCCTGCCCAGGCTCATCAGCTGTGAAGTCAAACCTATATCCTCCAGGGCAGAAGATGGAAACTATTTATGGGGAGTGAAATCCAGTTTGAAAGGACATTCCAGAGACCTCGTGCTTTTAAACTTGGACAGAATCCCTCTCACGTCTGGCGTGGGACGCTGAAACTGGACTGGCCATAAAGTGGTTCATGGGGCCAGACTGAGAACAGTTTTCTCTTGTCCAGACTTCCTGCTGAGACCACTGAGAGTGTCTTGGGTAGGCTCCAGCTCTGTGATTTATGGACAAACCACAAGCCAGGAATCTGCAATCTAAGCTCCTTGAGCAGCAACTGTTTAAAACATTATGGGAAGAAATGGCCACTGTTTCCAAGAGAAGAAAACTTGGGAGCCATTAATAATGTTTAGCACTTCTGCAGTTATTAATTAATCCTCCTGCTCTCGTTGTGAAGTGACTCAGAATTATTCTAACTGTACAAACAAGGTCTGCATGGAGCTTAAATAGATTTCCTTAAAAGACACAGTGAATCTGCATTAGGGACACAGCACAGGACCCCAGAATCCCAGCACAAAGTGAAACAGACCCCTCCAAGATCCAGAGGCAGGAAGACAAGTACCTGCTGGATTTGGATGAGGCCAAAAACAGACTTACAGCACCTGCAAGAGGCTCTGCCCAACACCCTGCTCAGCTGAAAGTTCTTCCCCGGGCAGTTCTGGGTGTGCCCAAACCTTACCCATTGAGATCATGTTTCCCAGTAACTCCTGGGTTCAAAAATTCCTGGGATTTCAGAGAATCCCTGGAAGCCTGGCTGCTTATTGGAATTATCCTCTACTAAGTCCATTCCAGCTGGTTGCCTCCCCTATTGTTTGGGAAAAAAAGGATGCTAAAATCTGTCTTGCCCTCTACTCAGAACTGCTCACCTCCTGATGCATCTGCAGTGAGTAAAACATGGGTTTTCCTCTTCTTTCATCACCAGCAAGGTTTTCTTCCAGGAAAAAAAAAAAAAAAAGGAAGTTTTTTCTCCCCCCTTTTCTCGAATAATCTTTTNTCTTTGATCCCCAGCAAGGGTTTCTTCCACGAAAAAAAAAAAAAAAGGTAGTTTCTTCTCCCTCTGTTCTCAGAATCATCTTTTGTTTCTCTGTTTCCTCCCTCTTCACACTTCACCTGCATCTTCCCTGGGGCACTTCATGGCTGATGCTGTGGTTTGATGCAGCCCAGGCCAGGAGAGGATTTTCTCTGCCTGGACACTCATTTCCCAATTCTCACAGGATAAACAGTGCTCCTTGCTGCTGGAGTTCCTTCTAGCAAAATTTTATCTAAACTCACAAGGTCCTTCCCATCACATTCCTCCTGGAATTGATTTGATGTTCAAACAAGTGGGAATAAGTCCTGGCAGAAATGGAAGAGCTGGCAGGAACACAGGGACCAAAGGCTTCAGTAAGTACTTAAATTTGTAAAAGACTCCTGATGGTCTCCTTGTTAAATCTATTTACAGCAGCAGGAAGGATGAAAAACTGGGGAAAGAAGCAGAGTTTCCTCCTCTTTTTAAATCCACACTGCAAAAGGTATTGTTATGAGTTGTCCATTAAACATCCATCCAGTGAATTCCAAATGTCATGACAGGATCTGCAGGGGGTTTGGGGTCAGTTAATCCAGAAGCAGGCTGAGCAGACAAGCAGAGCTTGTTCTCCTTCTGCAGCCCAAGTAAATGGCCAGAACTAGATCAGTGACCAGTCCTTCATGGGACTGTGCCACATGAAATCCTTAGGAACCTGGGAAGTCAGAGCTGTGGCAGGAGGCAGAGGGAGATTCAGCTGGAGTTTTGTTTCACTGATGCCTCTCTACCCCTAGACTTGTTCTGTCTCCAAATAGTTTAGCAGGTTGTTTAAAAAACAAGTGTTCAAAGTAATTTTGCAACATGCTTTAGGAACTCAAAGGATAGGGATTAGGTTTTTTAGTTGGGAACTGTATTTTTAATGTGCTTAGAGATTCTTTAATGCCCAATGCCCTGACTGAGTGATGGTGACTCTTCTTGGAAATGACAATTCATTCACTTCCCAGGAGGACCAGATGAATTTTGGTTTGTACCACTCAAACTCGTGCCATGTGAGTTACTGAATGGAAACACATTTGTTTTCCTGGCAGGCTTACAAGAGGAGGTGGATATAGTGACCTGTACCATCCCAAAATTCACACTTGAGAGGAAAACAAACCAAACTGCTCTTGAGGAAAATGCTGCCTTTTTCTTTGTTTGGCCCTTTCAAGTCTCTGTGCTGGGTTTGCACTGAGCTCTGTCATCCAGAACACAATAAATTAATGCAAACTCAAACTTTCCTCATTGGAATTGGCCTCAGTGGCTGCTTCTCTGATCACTGGTGACCTGAACTGAATCAATTTGTAAGTAAAGCTTAAAAAAGTTAATCTGAAGATGCTAAGGAGCCACCAGCACTACAAGTCTTAACAGAGAGCAGGGGATCTGCTCTTAAACTGAGCAGAAAGTGAAACAGAAATTTTGAGCAGTGCTGACTGCAGCACACTGTGGATAAATATGTACATTCTGTATAATATGTAATTTGTGTATTCACAGATATGTAGATAATCATATTTACTATAAATCCCACTGCACAGCCAATTCAAGCAGTTGTTTTGAAAACCTTTTCATGTGGGCAATAATGTTCACAAGTCCCACAATCGTTGTTTTGTGCAGAGACAACCCAGAGCCACAGTGTGACAGTAAATATCCTGCCTCTCACAGCAGGATCCAAGTGTTGCCATTTCAGGGACCTGCCTGCATCTACACAGTGGTAATTCAGGGGTGAGTACACGTTAAATTAAGCCAAAATTTTCATTCTGGAGCCTAAAACACTGGAGCACTGAGCCATATCTGATACAGAGAAATTCCCTGGGCTGGGGGAGGAAAAGTGAATTATTAAAAACTTGGAAATCCAGTCTGCCTCAGAAGAGCTGCCTGATTTTGGGAGGGCTGCTTCTCCTCACTGTACCTGTCACTGTGGCTGCATAACTCCAGCTGATGCTGGGTACAAATAGTGACCAGAAAACCATGTCCTTGTCACCTTTAGGGACAGCCTTGCAATGTCCTGTGACACAGGTGCCCACTTGGTAGCCAGGATGGACCATTAAGTGCCAGTGCTTTTGGATCCATCTTCACTGGGAATACCACAATTCCTTCTGAGTTCAGTTTAGGGCACTGTGCAATGAGAAGTTCCTGTGCCTTGGCAGAGGAGCATTTTCACTCTGTTTGTGCAACAGGCACTTGTAAGTTCTTGCAGGGTTTTCTTCAGAGGGCTCCTAATTCCCATCAGTGCAGCAACTTGAGCAAGATCTTGAATAAACCAGCAGAAGTGTTGAAAGACACAAACCAAAGGATTTCTTCACATCAGTTTTGCACTGACAGGGGCATGTGGCATCTCCTGGGGAGACTGACTGCAGAAAACACACCCCTCAGTTCTGCCAAAATAACCAGTCTTTGCTTAGAATTCAAGGGTTTCCAGCTAAAACTCTTTGAATAGATTAAAAACTAAACTGCTTTGCTGGAAGTGAAAACTCACAGTGCCTCCCTCAAGAGCTTATTTCATTCTAAAAGTTGTAGCTGATTCTTTTTTCTTAAGGTTTCCCAACAAGCAGTGCTGTAACAGCCTCAGGTTCTTTTGGTGATGTCAAATTATGAATTGAGATGAAATTATGGGAAGATGTTGTGTAAAGGAGACATCACATTGTTCCCCATGAGAACTGACTTGTAGTTATTAGTGAAGTGCCTATCTTGATGCTTTTGAAGCCCCTGTGTGCTCTGTGCACCACTAAACCTCCTTCCTCTGCCTCTTGGCCTGCTATGAAGTGTTGCTCAGGAGTGATTTTCGTTCTTGCCACAGCCAAGATAAGCATTGAGAAAGAAGTCCTGATTTCAACACTGAAATCCTGATTTCAATCACACATTCAAAATGCAAATCCAGTGCCTAAAGCCTCCTACCCCATCTCAGATGTTTTACACCTGCAAACCTCTGGCCACAATTAGCTAATAATTTGGAGGAAATGATTGTTAATCCTGACTCCCAGGTAACACTCATGAGGACCTTAAGCTGGAGCTAAATGTAGTGGGGAAAAGAGCAATTGTTTTCCTGCTCAGCTCCAGGCAGAAAAAAAGTACAAAATAAAAAGGCAACGCTTTTTTGACAGAAAAGCTTGAGTTATGCCACTGCTCACCGTGAAATTCAGTGTTTCCGTCAATTTCCACCTGAGCAGCACAGCATTGACTACAACCCCAAAACGTTACAATTGTAACGGGCTGCAGCTGCAGCTGCACAGTCGGCACAAGCGCGCTTGAGGTTTTAGGGTGGAGAAGAGTAATTTTATATGGCAGTTCCGTGCTCACGAGCACGGTACTTCCCTCCCTACTTACAATTGCCATTTCTATTTTTATAGATAAACAGATTGATTTCTATAGATTGGAACTCCTTAAAATTACAAACATACGCTCTCCTCTTTCGATACTGTTCTGGCCATTCACCTCAGTGACAGGCGGGGCCGAGGCCTCGATCAAACGCCCTCACTGTTCTTTACATCCCCCCGCGGGGCCGGGGCCGGGCTCGCTGGGGCCGTGAGGCGGTGGCCGGGCCGTGAGGCGGTGGCGGGGCCGCACCGCTTCCTCCGGCGCACGGCCGCCCCCGCTGGC
>VZRX01023107.1:0-29476 GCA_013398075.1 Notiomystis cincta | reverse complement strand
GGTGGCGGGGAGGGGGTGGCGTTGGACGCAGGGGCTGGCCTGCTCCCAGGCGTTACGTCATTGGTATGACGTCATCTGTATGACGTCACCTCACGAGGCGCGCGGGCGGTCCGGCTGGGGCTGAGGGGAGCCCGGGCCGCGGCCCTCGGGCCCGGCGGGAGCTCAGCCCGGGGCGGCATCCGCGGACAAACGGTGCTGAGGGACGAAGCGCCATCCTCGCTGTTAGCGCGCCTCAAAGGCAGACAGTCAGGCATAGAGCAGCAGCAGAGCTGCTGAGGGTAAGGAGGCGAGGCTTCAGGCTTCCCAGCCGCTGCTCCGCTGACGGCGTTTAGCGTGTCCAGCTTCAAAGCAAACCTCTTTCTAGCAGTGTTGCCAGGGAAAGCAGCTCTGATGCGCTTGCCACTGCTTCATGAAGCAACGTGGGATTCATCTGTTGTTTCCAGGCTCAGGGGCACGAGGAACAGCGTGTTCGGAAGGGTGAAGAGGAGCCTGGGACGAGAGCCTGGAGCCACAGCACAAAGGGGGATGGCTCATCACTGCCCGAGGCGGGGTTAGGTGGGATATTGAGGGCAAATTCTTCCCTGTGAGGGGTGGGGAGGCCCTGGCACAGGGTGCCCAGAGAAGCTGTGGCTGCCCCTGGATCCCTGGAAGTGTCCAAAGCCAGGCTGGACAGGGCTTGGAGCAGCCTGGGACAGTGGGAGGTGTCCCTGCCGTGGGAATGAGGTGGGAATGAGATGAGCCTTAAGGTGTCTTCCAGCCCCAGCCATTCCATGATTGTGTGATGTGGGCCTGCCTTGGAGGGAGGCAGTGTCAGCTGCTTTACTGACAGCTCTTGGGTCCCTGAGCCTGCAGACACACAGGTGTTTATTTGAGCTGTGCAGGTTTTAGATAAAGCCAAAATTACAGCTGGGCAAAACCAGTTCGGCTCCAGTAAAGCCCAAAGGCAGTGACCTCAGCTGTTGCTCAGTCTGTTGGCTCTGTATGAGCTCTCAGAAATCACAGGCTGGGTACAGCCCCTGTTTTGTCTATAAAAAAGGCCCTTATGTGCTTGGCTTTTGTATCTGCTTAAAATCCTGTTCTTCATCTCTCCCTTGTTGCCTCCTTTCTCCTTTGATCCTGGTGCTTGGATTAGAGCAGTTTTCTGGACACCAGTACAGGTGTGTCAGAGGCAAACTGGAAACAGAAAATGAATCTGAAAGAATTGTTACCCTAAGCTTTACATTTGGAAGAACATGGACCTCAAGTTCTTTTGACCCTTTGCTTTTCCCACTGGGTCACTTTTCATTACATGCAGAGTGTTGTGGGGTTCAGTGTAGCTCTTGTGTGTGATTTTAGCTGAGAAGAGAGCAAGTTACTCATTGTTGCACATTAATGAAGTGTTAGTGTAAAAGATGCATTATCAGATCACCTGCAGAAACCCATGATGAGTTTGGTCACCTTTTCAAAGTGAGCATCTTCCTGTTTTAGAGAAATCAAGATACTTTGTTTAATTTCACTTTATATTTGGCTTCAGTGTAATCACAAATCAGAAGACATGATTTTTGGGGAAAAACTCAGTAGAACTGACCTTGTTTTAAGTGAATGTGCCCTTCAGAATAACACTGTCTTCTTGCAAAGGAATGGCTTGAATGTTTAACATGGGAATGTTCTTACTTTTCTTTATTTTTACTTTTTCATTAATTATTCAATTAATTTTCCTGCCACAAATAACACTGCTCCACTCTTCATCTACAAAATAACAAGAATTGACGTGGTCACAGTTATTTATCCCTGTTGGGGTGGAGTCAGACACCTGGGACAAGGCCACATTATGGTTTGGAAGGATGATGGGCTGTCCAGTGGTTCCCTTTCTGGTGGTTGGTGTCTCCCAGCTCATTTCCTAAGGTAAAGAACAGAAAGCCAGGGCAGGCACAGAGTTAATCTCTGTGGGCTGGCACCAGAAACTTAAGTGCCTGGTGCCAGCTGTTTCCAGCTGCATTTTAATAGTTTTAAATGCCTTGTATTGATTTTGTTGGATTTTAATTAATCATTTTGTCCCTTGATACTCCTTTAGTGGTTTATAGGAGAATTACCCCTCTGATAGCACAGAGAGCTCTCTGTAAGTGGGTATTAGCTGAATGTGGGTCTGGATTTTTATAAACTGTGTTGATTTGGCTTAATTTTATTATTCCTCTTTATTAATCAATTCCCATACAAGCAATTTCTTTATCATTGAGCTCAGTCTGCAAGTGTTGACTTCCCTAATTGTCATTTTTGAAAAATCACAGTGACTTCTGCTTGCAAATGATCCAACTCTGTTGACAGAAACACCTTCAGCAGCTGCTTTTTGGTGTGCTTTGGATTGCTCCTAAAATAGGCTGCTTTCAGCACCATCAGGGGATGGATATTATAGAAATATTTAGTATTTGCAGGATTAACAGTTCCAGGGTTTGATGTAGTGGCCTCAGTAGGTTTTTCTTCTTGGTTTTCATGTACACCAAAAAGGATCTTTTTTGAAAGTCTGTAACTTTTTCTGACAAGGTAATTTTATCTCCTCATTTTAATACATGGCATTGATTATATTCTTTGTTTATATTCAAAATCCAATTCCATCACCCTGATATTATTTTACTTCTTTGTTTTTATTATCACTCTGATTACTTTCCTTTCTCTGAAAACCAAGTATTGTTCTCTTTATTGATTTTTGGGGCCTCTATCGAAACGTTTTTATTTGATCCTTAACATCAATTCTATTATTCTCTTAAAATGAATAACTTGTTGTTGTTTTCAGTCAAAACAATTTGATTTTTGCATCCCCAGCTGCTTCCCTTTGTGATTTTTATGCTACCATGTTTGCATACAACCAGGAGCATTTGCACCTGAGGGACCGTTCGTTTTTATTTTTCTCTTCACTTCCCCTTTATCCTTCCAGAGGAGACATAAAGTGAGTTTTCTCTTCTGGGGACAAACTTGGACGAATCAAAGGGACACTTTGTAGTGTAAGTAATGATTTAAGAATCTGTCTGGAACGTGATAGATTTTTTAGTGGCTGTGAAATGCTTTGAAATGCTTTGCCATATGAGCAGGGTGCTGGCAGGGGGAGGTGTAGCCCTGAGCAGAAACCTGAGCACTGAAGGGATATCAGATATGGAAGTGGGTGGTGCCAGGTGGACACTGATGCTGATCCCTGCTAAGATTGCTCCTTGGAATCTGATTTTCCTACCTTGCATTCCCTTGTGTATAGAGGCTTGAATTAATTTCTCATTTCCTATTTTCAGCATCTGGTTTTGTTACCCTTTTTCTGGCACAGGGAACCTGGCAGAGATTAGGACAAGAGGGTTGTACCTTCTTTGGATTCCTGTTTTGCACTTGCATTTGTTCTCTCCACACAGAACAAGCCCTGCTGTCCTCAGTGTTAAATTTTTTGCACTTCTGCAACCCTGCACTGTACAGATGCAGTGTCATATCTTTATAAAGTAGTAATAAAGGTGTTGGTTACTGCAGGAACCTGCAGAGAACAGGCTCTAGTGAAGAATCCCTAGAAGGATGGAGGACAATGTGCTTTTTCAGAAGTCACACCATTGATATGTAGGTTCTTCTCCATCAGGAACCTGTTGGAAGATTTTTTGTTACAGGATTTGGTCTGGAAGGATCCCTAGGGACCTCCTTCTGGTGTGGTTGCCAGAAAAAAACACTGCAGAAATTCTTCCCTTTTGCAGTATTTGGTCTGGCTTGACTGGAAGTTTTGTCACTAACCCTCAGATCTTTGGCTGCAGCTTCCACAAAAGGAGAAGAGGGTGATGAAACTTTCAGTGCCAACCCAACCTGGTGTATCCCATCATCCTGCTGCTGCCAGCACTCTGTAATTAGTGGCCTGGGGTCATCAGAGCCCTGGCAATTAGCTAATTTCTGAAGACTGAGGTGAAGCTGGAGGGGGAGGCTGGGGAGAAAGGTGGCTTCCTTTGGACTCACTCCAGCAGGTCCATGTTCTTCCTAGAAAATCCCTTGATTTTCTGTCTAGAGACCCCAGAAAATAATTCATGTTTTGTTGTTGCCTCACTTTCTAATGTTAAATAATCCCACTTCCCTTAGCATTTCTTGTGAAATACAAGAGATTATACTTCCAAAACCAGCAAAGTGCCTTGGAAGCAAAATGAATTTTTCTTTAAAGATTAGGATTTGAGGAGGAGCTGTCCTGAGGCACCACTGTGGTGCTCGGGAGGGGAGAAGGTACCTGCTGTGTGCACGTTGCTGAGGCCTGCCTGGCACTGATGGGCTGTTGTAGCCACGGTGATGACATATTCTTGGAGGCAGAAATGGCAGGAGAATTGTTCCTGGAACAGACTGACAGTGTAAAGCAGCAAGTGAGCAGGCCCAAATGTTGTGTACTTGAGAGCTCAGAAGAGAGAATGTCAAGTTGGACTGCTGGTGGAAAAATGCTTTCAGAGGTTAAAGGAGAGGCTGCTCTGAGAAGTGGGAGGGTAACAGATGTTTTATCTCTTTGGGGTTTTTAAGGGTTTTATGATTTAACTAAGTAATTACAAGGTGTGTAATAGGTGCATACTTTTAAATCAGAGAATTATAGAATAATTTGAGTTGGAAGGGACTGTAAAGATCATCCAGTTCCAACCCCCTGCCATGGGCAGGAGCACCTTTCACTATCCCAGATTGCTCCAAGCCCGGTCCAGCCTGGCCTTGGACACTTCCAGGGATGGGGCAACCTCTGCCAGGTCCTCACCACCCTCACATGGAAGATTTTCTTCCCCATATCCCATCTAATCCTACTCCCTGGCAGTGGGAAGCCATTGCCCTTTGTTCTCTCTCCAGGCCCTTGTCCAAAGTCCCTCTCCATCTGTTTTGTAGGCTCCCATCAGGTACCTACTGAACTGCTGCAAATGATCATCAAGAGCAGTCAGTACAAAATACACTAAATCCATCCTTTTCCCTCCATTTTCCAGGTTCTCTCTTTCATTCTTACTGGTTCTGCTTTGCACCATTTTGCTGATCCATGTTTACTTGAAGGGAACAGCTGGGCTATAGATTTGGCATCTCAGGGAATAGGTAAGTGCTGCTGATTATTTTATTTGTGATTTGTTGAGTCCTAAAATCTTTCAAAATGAATTGAATATTATACAGAAAGAAAGTATTTTCAAAGCCATTACTTTTTGAGCTCAATAAACTGGTGCTAAAGCTGGTTGTTAGAGGCAGCAGTAGCAGCAGCTTCAGAAATACTGAGATGTAGAACAGAGCAGGCACCTGTAAATGCAGGTCTGGAAAGGGAGGAGTAACACAGAGAAATTCTTAGTTTTGCATCATAAGTTTGTCTGATCTCATCTGCCTGGGACACTGAACATGGGTAGCAGATGTAAAATGCTGATCTGTTTCAAAGTTAAATATCAGGAACTCAGCATAAGTAGTCCAGCAATACAGATGTGTCTGAGGTATTTAGAGCTGTGTAGGATGTGAGATTTGGGATTTCTCCACATGCTGTCTCCTCCTTAAAAGAGAATGGTCATTTACAATTATACTTACACCAATGGTCTGTCCAGGAAAATTAAATTTATGGACTGGCTACATAAAACTTTGGTTTCTCTCTAACTGAAAATTACTCCAAGATTCACAGCAAAATCCTCTGCAGGTCTGGGAGCCTGAGTTTAAAATAAATAAATCCATTAACATCTGTAATTGCTTATAGGAAAGGCTGACCCATGGAAGTGTGTAACCAGCATTCCTCAGCCTCTCATGTCTGCAGCCAAGCCCTTTCAGAAAACAATCTCCCATGTGTTTTTCCTGCTTTTTGAGTCTTTCTGTGCCCAGAGCTTTACTGGAGTAACTGGGCCACAGCTGCTGACATTCCAAGTGAAACACTCTGGTTTATGTGTGAAAGAAGGAGGTTTGGGGAGCAATATAAAACCTCTGGTAAAATAGCCAGAACCATCATGAACTCAGGACTAGGAAGAAGAGGACAATGAAAATATGTAAGAATAGAGCTCTAGTTTTAATGTTGCCTAGGAGCTGATGGCATTTCCATCTGGACATTGTACCCAGTGCTGCTCCAGGTAATCCCTGCCTAGTACTGCTGTTCTTCCTGTAGCTGAACAGATTAATTTAAAATTAAGATACCATTTGTTTGGTCTGTTTACCTCGTGTATATGACAGCAGTTTGTGAAGCATGGTCAGTGCTGTGGTTTATTGAGTACTCAGGGGAAAATTCAGCAGGAGACCTAATCCTGAGTGAGCAACTGTGGAAGTAAGAGGAGAGAAAAGGTGAATGTTAATGGAATGTTTAATGGAATTGTTCTCTGACTTGTCCTAAAACCCTTCTGAAATGCCAGAAACTCCATTTATTTACTTCTCAAAATGAGCTTGGACTCTCCTCTCTGGAACTGCAGCATCTCAGAACAGAGTTTAACACTCCAGAATCACTGCTTAAGCTGAAGGATGGGTTTTTTTCCTGCTGCATTCTCTGGTCATGTGCTATATAAATATAAGTAGGAATGTGTATAAAAAAGTGGACAGTCCAAATCCAGAGCTCCATGACAAAAACCCACCCCATACCAGATACCTGTTTTAAAATCTTTACTCCTCTTTGCTAATGTGGCTTGGGCATGTCTGTAGCACAACTATAAGGGACAGTGTTTGGGGTCAATATGTGCTGTTTCTAATCTTAGTATTTCATGCAAATTCTCTTCTCCTTCAGCAATTTACACTTTGTCCCACAGTGCATCTGCCTGTACCATCCAGCTTTTGCTTCTTTGTTTAAGGGCTTTCACAAGTGTCTCTCTGAAGCTCTGTAGCTTATCATGATGGTCCTGCACATGTTCTGCACAAACTGAGGTGCCTACCTTGTGGTCCAGAGTCTTCTGAAGAACCAGCTTGTGAAAGCAGATGAGGTCCTTGAGAGAACACATGCTCTGCTGAATGTGAGTTAAGTGTGGAAGAATGAACTGTTGGAAGTGCCCACTCTGGCTGGTGACCTCACTGGAGTCTGGAGAATGGACATCTCTGAGGTGCTGGTACCTGAAATCTGAACTGATTGTGGTGTTTCCCCCTGCCCTCCAGTCCTCACAGTGTTTTTAGGCCACAGTGTTACTGGAAAGCCAATGGATGAACAGGACAATGATTTCAAAGAGTTGTGGGCAAATATTTTGAGTAGGGCAAAGAAAAAAGCTGGGGATGCTGAGGCAACAAAGAGGGTTCAGAACAGGCCAAAGAGCACCACAGCACGAAGCAAATTAAGAAGAGGCAAAGCTGCTGCTAAGAGCCAAACCCATCATCACTTACCAGCAGTGAAGGAAACAAACTTGCCTCGAGATTTGGGTCTAAAGGAGCAAACATTGGTGCACGAAGGAGATGGTGATGCTGCAGCCTGTAGTGGTGAGACTGCACAGGGGAATGGAGCAAGAAGCCCTCTCCCTGCCAGCCAGCTGAGCACAGGGACCACTGAGTGTAGCCAGAGGCCTCTGACAGGTGAGTGAACTGAAATGGTTCAAACAGAGGATGGGCAAGGACTGAAAGGACTCTCTAGCTCAGTGAAGGTCTTGAGAAATCCGTCTAGAGGGGACCCAGTAGCACTGTTGGAAGCAGGCTTGCCCCTTGCAGGGGTTTAACCTGGGAGTGTGTTCTGTGCTGCAGGCAGGCAGATGTCCCTCAGTAAGGTGAAGCCTTGGTACAGAGTGATTTGTTGGCCAGTCATTATTCATTTTTTTTTGCAGTATCAGAAGTGAGAAAAATACTCTCAAATCATCTAGAAGCAAGCTCAGAATATATTGTGGTGCTTTTTCACTCAGTGCTTCATTGTATGGTGACACATATAGTCACTAGATGTTGTCAAGGGCAAAAACATGAATGAGTTAAGAAAGGTGTTGGATTAATTAATAAAGGATTAGTCCTTCAGTAGCTGTTAAACATGATGGCCAGAAATGCAGTCACCAGTGATGGAAGTCCTTAAACTGATAAATTAGGTCAGTCAGGAGTGGGACACTGTGTGATGGGAATGCTGGGAGAACAGGCCTGTGGAACTGCCTGCCTTGTCCCTGCTGGAGACCTTCATGCAGGGCTTCTTTAATATTCCTCTCTGTAAAAGGGATACAAAGGTATCTAAACACCCCTGTAGCACAGAAGCCCAAGGTTGTTACTGTGGTCACACAAATTGTTCTCTTCTCTAAGAATGGCTGTTGCAGAACTGGGCCTGGCCCAGGCTGCTGTCGGGGAAGGGCCTCCCAGCAGCTCTCAGTGTGTGTTTAAAACTGCCTGGTAAAACTGCTGTTTTCTCCCCCTCTAGTAAATCCTCCGAGTGGCTGTTCCCAGACTGTCTTACCCTCCCTTCCTGCTACTCCTCCAGGACCCTGCTCCTCACCCACGCCGAAGGTGCGGGTGGCAGAGCTGGTGGTGGAGAGAATGCAGCAGTTCAAGAGGGTGGCACCTGAGCAGCTGAAACTCAGCTCGGATGGGAGCGTGGCCAAGGCTGCAGCCAGCGGGGATTTCCCTGCCAGGAGCCAGGAGCAGAACCCTCCTGAGGATGGTACGTGTCTCCTCTTGGCTCTGGTGTGTGCAGAATGAGTGGCTGCTGAGATCTGGTTGTCTGAGGAGCAGTCCTGGATCCCAGGGCTTTGTTTCTGGCTTGCCTAGTGCAAATCACTCCAGATCCCTGAGAAAACTTTGTTAAAGGATTATCCATACTTTTTTCCCAGCTCTCCTCTAAGGCTGAATTAACCTCTTGTATAATTCTGGAGTAGTAATTGTCTTTTTGGAAGCAGGCTGAAATTCCAACTGGATCAGTGAACTTGGTCATCCTTCCCTTAGGACAGTGTTAGGCAGCTCTTAGGTAGCCCCCATCTTTGGTACATCTCCAGACACTCTCTAAGTTGATGTTTTGTGTTGATAAATTGAATTCACAGCAATTTTCCTCTGGTTGGTTCTTTATAGATCAAGTCCCTGTTGGTTCTGTATGGACATGAAAACCTGCTGCTTTATACATTTGATGTATAAAATTCCATATTCTTCCCAGAAACTTCAGCCAAAACTGTCCCTGCATTGTCTCTGACATGTGATGTGCTGTGAGTGAATTGTCACCTCCTGCTGGTACAGTCTTGAGGAAAGGAGCAGGTTGTACCTTTCCTGGCAAGAGATCAGGTGTGAAGATGTGAGAGAGAGATTGCAATTAGTTTTTGTGTGTTTAATAAGCTCATAAGAGTAACAGTTTCTCACCTTCCATACAGGATTTAATTTTCCATCATCTCTGCCTTCTTTGCCAGATACCCACCATCTCCCATCCATGGAACACGACAGTGCTCTGGCTTTGGCTCTTGAGCAGGAGTCCAGGGAGGAAGCCCTGGCAAGCCTGGAGGATGCAGGTTTGTTCTTCTGTCAGATCTGCCAGAAGGATCTCACAGCCATGAACAGCCTGCGACGAGAGCAGCACGTCAACAGGTGAAACACCAGCAGGATCTGTCCTTTCCATCCCATCCCTCACAGGCTCCTCACTCAGCACAGCCATGGAGGAACGTGGGAGCAGGGATTCTGCCTTCACCTTTATGGCTTGAATTAATGAGTCATTTTGATGTGAAAGCAGAGGCTGATTGTCTTGCCCTGCAGGGCTTCTGCATGTGTGTGGCCAGGCCAAGTCTGCTTTCATTTGCACTGTGGCAGAGGAGCTGCCATTTTAAAGGAACTTGGTGATCTTAAAGGTCTTTTCTAATCTGAATGATTCCATTAGTGATGACTCCCTAATGCAAATTTTGAGATCTACTGATTTCAGCCAACAAAGCTGTGTTTGTTCTGTTTTGCTAAAATTCATCTAAGGACATCTGGTATGTCACTGTACCTGAGCTGTTTGCTGAGGGAAATGTGACACTACTCAGAGATGACTCAATTGAAATTACTTGCCCTTCATTTAACAATTTCCTTAGTGATAAATATCAAACACAATATATTATGTATAGGCAGCTCTTTGGAAATTAAAACTCTGTGCTTTTCTGTTGACAAAGTATCAGAAACAATACATTTGAAGGACTGTAAATTCTTATTTCAAGCACTTCCAGAAGGCAGGAATGATATAAATTGTCCAGTCCTACATCGTGTTACTGAGTGGCTCCCATTGATCAGTCTTCTTTGCACTTGCAGCTTTCAAGGTGTTACTGTTGTTTCTGTTTTCATACATTTTGTGCTGCTTGAGAGGACAGAAGCTGTGAAACAGTGACAGTGTGCTAGAAATACTTTTTGTAAAGTCAGGCTTTCTGAACTATTAACATGTAATCATATGTTGAGATTACAAGGTTATAGTAGCCAGGGATTTTTTGATAGCAGCCTTCATCCCAAGAGTGAAGCTGTAGATGGATAGATGCACTGACACACAGTAATCACCAGTGCTGAATGGTCTCTTAGCTCAGCCCTGTGTGTCATTACCTAATCAGGGAGTGACTTTTGTAATAGGTCCTGAAGTTCCAGGCTTTCACACCCTGAATCTCTTTGGAAAGAACAGAAAAAGAACAAGTACAAATTTTTACATAGTTTTGGCCTGCCAGAAATTATTTGAAGTTCATCATGCTGCACTCTGGAGTGTGGTGTCAATTCAGCTGCTCCCTTTTCTATTAACAGGGGTTTATAAATTAGCTGCAGTGTTAGAATGAGTGCAGGAAGAGGGATTAGGTGATGGACACAATGAAGTGTGTTGTCTGGAGAGGCTGTGGACTCCTTATTCCTAGAGGTGTTTAAGGCAAGGCTGGAGGAACCTGTTCTGAGGATGGATCAAGATGGCCTCTAAGGTCCCTTCCAACCCAAACCACTGTGAGATTCTATGGTTGTAAAGTTATTAACTGCACTTGCCTTTGAACAATATGTTTTTACTATGCCTCTGAGACCATTATCTCCATGTAACTGTTCCATGTCGTGTTCATCACAATGGTGGGCACATAACTCTTGTTTCTTTAGTGGATGTTCATGGCTGTTACTGATATTAGAAAGGATTGTGATTTATCATTATTACTGTTATGGCTTAAGTCTTAGCATGGACCCTTTAAAGTCTCCATAGGTAAGCTCTGCCATTGTCTCCCAGGTGTCTGGATGAGATGGAAGAAGCACAGGTGTCCAGCAAACCAGTGGTCCCTGAATGTCCCATCTGTGGGAAGCAGTTCCAAACCCTGCAGAGCCGAGTCAGTCACCTGAAACGCTGTGCTGTGGAGATGGAGGTGCCTCCTAACCTGCTTCTTCAGGCTGTGCAGTTGCAGGTGGCCACGCTTGGTGATGCAGCTCTTCAGTGTCCCAGGTAAGCTGGGAGGGAAAAAAAAAATGACGTTGGTTGCTTTCTTTGGCCTGAGAGATGTTGGAGGTGGGGAAGAACAGTAAATGCAAGGCTGACTCACACACTGGGCGAGCCCTGAGCACACTGCAGGTCAAGTAGAGCCATGACCCAGTCCCAGGTGAGAAGGACGTGGCAGTCAGTTGGAGAAATCATCTTAATTTCCCTCAGAACAGGTCAGGTGGATGACTTTAAAAGCCAGCAGGCAGGAGCAAAATGGGGAGTAAATAACCTTCCAAAGGTTTGTCAGAATGATTTGTGCTCTGTGAGGCAATTGCTCAGTAAAGCTGAATAGTGTGGGTGAGCTTATTGAGCAAAGCCCAGAGTACAAGCGTGGAGCCTTCCCTGAGATCTGTGGTGCCAGTGCCTCAGCTCATGGCTGTCCTGGGAACATCCTTTCACCCTGAGCCAAAGAGGAAGCAGATGTGATGTTTTGGAATGTGCTTGGTACAGAGCTGCTCTCTTGGATTTGAGCAGAATCTTCAGAGTGCAGCAAGTGGTGCCTGAGCAAATTTGTAGAGGGGCTTATAAGTCCCATTGTGCCAAGGAAGGACCATTGCCTGTTCCCTGTGGAACCAGAGGGGTGGGAAGGCATTTTCTGGTGATCTGGTTTCCTCCCTGCTTCAACTTGTTTGTTCCCCTTTGGTAGAAAAAGTCATTCAAGGTAGAGATAGCAGATGCTTACATCCCAAAATAAGACTTCTCTAAATTGCTCTAAGTTCCAGGAATGATAAGAAATCATTTGCTCTCTGCTTGGAAAGAAAGTACTGAATGGTTTTTATTATGCTTGACATGGGAATCTCTCTGAGCAAATGGAGCAGCTGCTCTGGAGTGCTCAGTGTTTGTTGTCTCTGATCCAGTCACATTAACTGGGGCTTCCTGCTGCATTCTTGGATTTCAGCAATCAGCCCAGCAGGGCAAAGCGGAAAGGGCCCTCCAGCGAGGACTCGAGGAAAACACAGAAGAGGGCCAAAATGGAGCCTAAGGATGAAGATTTGCAGGTTGCCATGGCAATGTCACGCTCTCTGTTGGAGCAAGAAAAGCAGGAACAAGCAAAATCAGTTACAAATGTGAAACCAGTGGCTGCTTTCCCAATCAAATGGAAGCCAGGATCAGGTATGTGTTAGTGTCTGAGGCTGTTATTGCAGGAGTAACATGGCTGCTCTCCATCCAAACTTCCCTGTTGGATACAGCAGGGATGACAGCCCTGTTTCTGGTTTGTTTAAGCTGTCAGAGCTTCAACAATAGGCAGTACCCACATGCAGTCAAGAATGGCTGCAGGATGTCCATAGGTTTTAGGAATCTTGTGCTTTTTTTCAATGATTTGTTGTGTTAAATCTCTAAAATACTCTTAAGCTGTTGTTACTTGTAAACTGTGGGAAGTGAGGAGAAATAACATGAAAGTATGATTGTTATTTCTCTTGTAGTAGATTTTTTCCTATTCCTCCTGCTGCAGCCTGGATTAATGCATCTTTTTCAGCATTATCTCATATAATTTTGTCCTTTCTGCAGTGCCGTGTGTGTGCAGTACACGCTGCTGAGCAGGTGCCTCCCCATGTCAGAGTGCAGAAGGGTTTAGAAAGGCAGACAGCTGCCAGGGGAGAGGGTTGAGAGCTGTACAGAGGGGAGACTTCACTCTTCACAACCCTGCTCAGGTCTCCTCCTGCCCACAGGTACTCCCAGTTGGATTTGGGATTGGGCAAAGGTAGTAAGACACAGGATTTCCAGATGAAAGCTGCCCAGTGTTTGTGTGAGCTGTGGTTTGATATCATCCAAGACCAGAACACAAGAAAAGGAGTCCTTCGTGGGTCTGTTGGTGGTTTTCCCTCCCTTTATTGTGCAGCACTGCCATACAGTGTTGGAAGTTAGGATTTTTCCTTTTCTTTTCCTTTTTCTTTCCCTCGGAGAATTTTGTTGCCTAAGAGATGATGGTGACCGGTACTTAAGAGACAAAAGAAGTGGCCAAGCTGGGAGGAAGGGGTGCAGCTGGCTACTCTTAGCTGGGGGTTTTCTCTTGGGAACGGCAGAGATTGTGGCTGGGGGTTCCGGGGCTGGGCTCGGCTCCTCTCGCTCTCGGGATCCGAGGGGAGTGGTCGAGCTGCTGCCACTGCGGTGTCCTGCCCTGTGCCGTTTCCTCCTTACCGTGGGTGAGCCTCTGCTCGTAGGAGCAGCTGTTGAGCTGGGACCTCATTAACATCTGATCAAACTGGAAAGGACCCTCACCATTGCTCGGGTGCCTCAGGGGAAAAGCCGAGGCCCTGGTCCCCTGCTCCTTCCCGGAGGGTGTGTCCCCGGCTGCCACACCCGGCTGCTGCTGCTGCCCAGCCCCGCTGCTGCTGCCTCGGGCATTTTCACTGCACTTTAACCCAGCACCCCGTGCCCACCCGGCCCCCGCAGCTCCTGCCACGGTATAAATGTGTAGAGAACTGTTACTCCTTTTCCCCTATCTTGGCCTGGAAGCCCTGTAATTCCAAAGTTATAAGAATGTGGAGGGAAGAGGGTCACATTTTCCATTTCAAGGGAGGTTCCCACCTTCCTTGGCAGACACCTGCCTTTCAAACTAAGACATACAGGCACTGTTCCATGGGGCTGGGAGGCTGCATGACTACTAGTGCTTTCCATAATGATCAGATTTTGTAGACATGTGAAGGCCCCCAGAATGCAGCAGAGCAGTTTGAGGAGGAGTCAGTCTTCTCCAGAGTTCATTTCTCCTGTAAGGGTGATGTGAGGTTTTGGACTGCCTGCACAGTCTTAAGAGTTGTGTTCTCATGCCTTTTGGTTGTCACTGATTACAGCACTGAAGAAACTGCTCTGTTGATCTCTGCCCTGTGTGTTCAGCTGTTTACTTCTTTGGGTTCCTTTTCTTTNTCCCCTGCTCCTTCCCGGAGGGTGTGTCCCCGGCTGCCACACCCGGCTGCTGCTGCTGCCCAGCCCCGCTGCTGCTGCCTCGGGCATTTTCACTGCACTTTAACCCAGCACCCCGTGCCCACCCGGCCCCCGCAGCTCCTGCCACGGTATAAATGTGTAGAGAACTGTTACTCCTTTTCCCCTATCTTGGCCTGGAAGCCCTGTAATTCCAAAGTTATAAGAATGTGGAGGGAAGAGGGTCACATTTTCCATTTCAAGGGAGGTTCCCACCTTCCTTGGCAGACACCTGCCTTTCAAACTAAGACATACAGGCACTGTTCCATGGGGCTGGGAGGCTGCATGACTACTAGTGCTTTCCATAATGATCAGATTTTGTAGACATGTGAAGGCCCCCAGAATGCAGCAGAGCAGTTTGAGGAGGAGTCAGTCTTCTCCAGAGTTCATTTCTCCTGTAAGGGTGATGTGAGGTTTTGGACTGCCTGCACAGTCTTAAGAGTTGTGTTCTCATGCCTTTTGGTTGTCACTGATTACAGCACTGAAGAAACTGCTCTGTTGATCTCTGCCCTGTGTGTTCAGCTGTTTACTTCTTTGGGTTCCTTTTCTTTTTAAGAGAAAAAAAGGCGTAGAAAAGGTGCCAGTGCCCCTCCACCGCTGCTGCTCCAGGACCCGGAGAAGGTCCACAAGAGGATCCAGGAGCGAGTAGCTATGATGCTGACAGAAGAGGTGGAATTCCCTCCCACTCCTCAGCTGCCCATTAGTAGGATTTTGGAGGATGAATCTGGAAAAGCAGCCTGGCTCATGCCATTGTCCAAAGCCAAGGAATGCTTTCTATGGAAGATCAGTGCTCTGACAGGACCCTGTGACCCTGAATCATTCTACACTGCAGCTTTAACCCCTCCAATTGTACCTTGGAAGCCTGTGCAGGTGGGGTGCTCTGTTTGTCTTTGTTCTGATATGTGTGTGCTCTAGTTCTTGATATTTGGCCTGCACCCTTCTGTTTCCTTGTTTGGAATGTAAACCAGTGATCTCCTCTCTCTGCATACTCCCTGCCCGTGACCTGTTCTTCTCTGGTCTTACACAGTCAGGTTTGAGGATCTTCAACTTTCATTTCTGCCTTTTGGAGAGGAGAAAAGGCTCATGTTACCATGGGTTTTGAGCTTTCAGAAAATAAAAGGGATGGGAACAGAGAGTACTGAGTAAAGGGACCCCATCCTGCTCATTGTGCCATTAGTCTGTCCATATTTACAGCAGCCTGACTCTTGTTTTTGTACTTGGCACTTCTCTCTGGTCATTTCTAGTGTGAGCTTTGCCCATGTTGCACTCAGCAAGGATTGGGGGGAAAAGTTTAAACTGAAACCTGATATTTGCTAGCACAGAGAAGTTGTGCTGGACTGTGTTGAACTGGAGTTGTACAGCAAAGCATTTGCACCCAGGCATTCCCTGTGCATCCCACTGCCTCCTGGTGCATGTGAGCTTTGATCCAGGTCTCAGTTCCACTCTTTCATTTTGGTTCCATCTGGATCTGCCTCTTCCAGTGCTCTGTATTTTTATAAGAAACAGACAAAGCTCTTTCAGTCATTTTTCTGAAGGACATCACTTCTTTCTTCACTTTTTGTTCTCTTGAAGAAGTATTTGGTGCTCCTGTTCAAAATCTGTTCAAAATCATATATGGGTGCTTTATTTAATACTTCTTCCCTAGTCAAAGTGCAATGTTTCTCTGGCTTGTTGCAGGTTGAGGCTGGAGAGGAGGGACTCCATTCTAGGAAGTTGTGACCTTTCATTCAAGCCAAAAACCGCCAGAGAAGTTTAAAAATAAAAAGCAGGAAGGTCTTAAAAATCATGGCAGGAGTGTGTTTTTCCTCTGATCCTTTCCATTCACAAAAATGGCTGAACCATTTTTACTTAGAAATAAACAACCAAAATTATTTTTTGGGAAACGAAGACCAAACCTGGAAAAAGGTGAAAGTTTGATTTAGTTACGTGTAACTGCAAAAGCATTTCAGAACTCAGAACAGAAGCACCTGGAGAGCTCCAGCTGTGACTTTTGCCAAGAACTCCAGCTATAATGCAATGTTTAGATGTTGGATTGGGAGCCTTTTCCCCATCCTTTCTCCCTGCTTGGCAGTTGTGTGCACAGACATGCTCCTGGAAAACCCAACTTTCCTGCATTTTCCATTCTTTTTCTGTTCAGAGCTGTCTTATCTCTAGAGAGTCCTTCATAAAACTGCAGAGAGCTGTTCCTCAGAATCCCCTGTACCTGGGCAGTGCTCTGTGGTCCTTCATAGATTTTTCAGGAGTATGAAGCAGACACTGTACTCCAAGCTCTGCAAACACATGAAACAAGACCTAATTTATTGGTGTATCTTTTTCCTCCTCACTTGATCAGAATAAGCCAGAGAACCTTCAGCCATTGGTGGAATCTCATAAGCCAGAAGTAACGCAGCAAACTCAGCCTGACCTCACTTCTCAGGAACCCACTGGCACAAAGATTGGAAGCCAAACTTGTGATGAATGCAAGCCAGGTCCTGAAGGACATGGGCAGCTTTTGTCCCCAAGCCAGAAGGACATTCAGACCCTGCAGGACCTGGTGGAGTTGGCCAGGGAAGGACTCACCCTTACTCAGTGGAACCTTGACACTGGCCATGTTCAGGCAGCAGAGCAGCCAGGTGAGTTCTGGCAGCTTCGTGAGCCCTGCCCCTGGTTCCTTCAGCTACACAAGAGCCAGACTATGGCTGGGCTGAGTCAGAGAGCTGTGGCAGCACCCACAGGTTGTTGGTGTTGATCAAAGAAATTACATTGTGGGGGCAATAAGATTTAGATATGATCAACCTCATATTTATGAAATGATTCATAAATCCCAGCTTTTAAGAGAATTTGTGGACTGCAGATGCTAGATTTTATTTTTAAATTAAAGATATCAAAGTATTTTCTGCCAGGAGGGAGCCTGGATGTGTTCAGCAGCTGGAACAAAATCTTCATTCCTGCTTATCTTGGGCATACAAGAGAGCTGGAGAGGGACTTTTCACAAGGACATATAGGACAAGGAGGATTGGCTTTCAGTTGAAGGAGGGTATATTTAGATTAGAAATTTTTCCCTGTGAGGGTGAGGAGGCCCTGGCACAGGGTGCCCAGAGCAGCTGTGGCTGCCCCTGGATCCCTGGCAGTGTCCAAGGCCAGGTTGGACAGGGCTGGAGCAGCCTGGGACAGTGGGAGGTGTCCCTGCCCATGGCAGGGGTGGAACTGGATGGGATTTAAAGTCCCTTCCAATCCAAACCAGTCTGTGATTCCATGGTTCTACCTGGACAGCCTTTCTGTTATGGGCACTGTCTTTTCAGGTCTTGAGACAGTCAGATGAGAGAGAAGCACAAGAGGATGATTTTGTGTTGGACATCAATTACACAAACCTGAAGTTTATCTGTGCCTACACAGGGTTAAAAAAAATAAAACACCTGGAATTCCTCTGTGGGCAGCTCTTATGTCCCCAGCCACAGTTGCATGTGGTGCACAACTGCACATTTCAAGGGCAGTGATACCTCTTGAAGTGCTCTGGCTCTTCAGCAGAATCTGTTGTGTCTCCTGTTCATCTGTGAGAGAGAACATGGTTCCTAAGCTCACCTGTCTCCATTTGCACTTGGATATAATATTCCTCACTTCCCCTGCTAAACTGCAGCAAATGGTCCCTGCCCTTTAATGCATATAAATAACAGTGGAATGGTGCTTAGGTACCCTCAGCCTGTCACAACCCAGAGCCAAACCCTGCAAAAAGGCAGGGTTTTTCAGGGAGAGGCTGAGCCTTGAGCCCAGCCAGCCTGGTCATAGCAGCTGTCACAGCAAGGATCCTCTTAGGAGTTCTTAGATCATTCTGTCTCACAAGGAAGTTGTATGTGATTTGTGATGTGCATTTTCTTCCCTGAGGAGAAGAACTGACTCCCAGTGATCCTCCACACAGTGGCTTTGTGCCCCCATCCAAGGAGAAGATCTTCCTCAGGAGCAGCAGTAAAAAAGTAAGGATAACCTTTTTCCCCACTCTTTATATATTCATCTATAGCAGTTTAAAAAAAAGCTGTTGCATTTGTGCAACTCAGAGAAGTGTGGAATATTTCCCTTTCCTTTCTGTGGAAACAAAGTGGTGCCTGAGGTTCACAGTGACTGAGGATTCATGCTGGGCACAGGTGAGATCAGCACACCTGGGGTGTTCCATCAATGCCCACGAGAGCCTGGGGATTTTTCAGCACTTGTCCTACCTGGTGAGAGATGATTTAAGTTGCAGGGAACAGAAGGCCAAGCTGTGCAGGTTGGAGAGTTGTGTTGTAGCACTGAGAGTGTTTGGGGTAGGAACCAGGGGTGCAGCTGCAGCATGTTAAGCAGTACACTGCTTTATTGCCCAGGTTATCCAAGAGAAAACTGGCTGCAGCCCAGGAGAGACAGAGCTGCTGGTGCTCCCTCTGGGCTCACACACCCAGCTCTGGGTGGTTCTCAGTGGAGCTCCTTCCTCCTCTGGCACCTTCCTCCCCATGCTGTGTCCTGCAGTGAGTCCTGCTCCTTCCTCCTTGCAAGGAGTGGTTGACTTGTGCTAAATCCTGGCATAAAAGCCTGGTAGATGATAGAATGCTGGAAGAGCCATGGAAGATGAGCAGGTTTTGCTGCAAAATGAGCTTTTAAAGGGTTTGGTATAGAAAACCCTCAATTGTGGGAACACAGAGGATCTAGTTTGACAGTCAGTGTGTGCTCTATGGTGACTGAGTGAGAAGCACAGCCTAGTAAGTCACAGATTTATTTTTTTTTATCAAGCCTATGGTGTTCTGTAGATCTCAATCTTATCCCACATGCACCAGAGGATGTGTAATTTTCCATGAATGTATAATCAGTTTTATTCAATTGAAGTTCATACAAAATAATTCATTTTCTTACCAAGGTCATCCACTTTATCTGATGAAACTTACTATCTTTTGTTTGATAATAAATAATCATGCCCTGAAAGGAAGTACATTTTGGTGCTGGATAAATTTTGATGCTTTGACAACATACTTTCATATTGTGCTTAGGGGATTAAGATACTTCTAAAAGGAGACAATTCCTTGAGGTGGGAATTGATATTAAATTTGAGCATCCCAGCTATTCTGGGATGATATTCTTTGGGGGTATTAAAAAAATTATCAGGAAAAGGTCTCATTTTGGTTTTCTGTTAAACCAGAGGCCTTTAGCAATACAGAAACTGTTCTCACACTGTTGTTGAAACTCAGTTGCTCCCAGCAAAACCTGTATGGTCATTTTTTCAGAGTCTGTTTGATTCCATTATAGTTTTCCTGAGCAGATGAAGTGTTGTTGAAGAGCTGGATTGCCAGTGGCAGAGATTTGTGCTTTATAGGAGCATGAACAGTGTAACCATGTAGAGCAAATGCACCATTGCACTGGTAACACACCCCCTTGGTCACATCAGTGGGGTCCAGCCTCAGTGGCCTCCTCAGCAGGAGAGAATGTTCTGCTGTGTTTTCCAACACACAGCTCATACCTGCTCAGAGCTGTCTTCTGGCCAGTTTCTTTGCCTTGCACAGAGAATGGAGCAGCCAGGAGGTTTCTGGCCTTGTTTAATTTCCCCATTCTGGATTGCTAATTTTAGCCCCAGCAGGAAAGCTGTTCTGGGCTCGCTGCCTGGAACTTCACATCGGGAGCCTGTGTGCTGGCAGCCCCAGAGCAGCTTCACAGGTATCCCACCTGCCAAGAACAAGAAAGCAAGAAGAATCAGATTCATTTCCAGACTGAGTTTCCTGTCTTCCCTTTGGAGATCAGTCCACAGCACTGCCACAACGTGCAGAATGTTCCCTAGCCCACCTCTGAAGGCTGGGAGGAGCATTCTGGTGTGTGCTGCTAATTCCTGCTGGCTGGAGCGAGTCGAAAGGTTGGCTCTCCACAGCCCACTGCTAATGTAGAAACCTGCTAAGAAAATAAAGAGCTGTGTTGTTCCAGGTGGAACTGCATCTCTTGCAGATGTTCCCTGGAATAAAACTTGCAGTTCCTCAGCTCTGCAGTAGGTTTGAAAGGCACAAGGTCAGTGTATAGGGTGTTAACCATAAACTGGTTTCCACGTGCAGTCAGGCAGTCTCTCAACCCAGCTGTGATCTGAGAGTGTTTCACACTTCCTTGAAGCACTCCAGGGCCACCTTCAGAGCTGCAACACTAGGAGGGATCTGAATCTTCAGGCAATTGCCTGGGAGCAGCTCCAGAGGAGCTGTCTTGCCATCCTTGCTGTCTTTGGCAGCATACCCCAAGCCTGACCTTGCCATCACCATAACCAGCTGCATAAGCTGTGTGTTGGAGAACCACCATAACTCAGCCCTCCCTAAAATTCTAGCAATAAAATTCTAGGAATAATAATAAAAGTTGTGTTTCTTTTTTAAAATTGAGTGGACTTTTCAAAAGAGGTTTCAGTAACATGCTCATAAATTCCTTTAAACTGGATGCCTACATCAGTTTTATTCTTGGGGGCCTCTTATTGCAGAGCTGCTCTTCTCAGCTGTCATTGCCAGACAGTGAATAGAGAAGAAAGGCTCATTACCCCCTCCTGAGTCTTCCTCTTACCCTGATTATAGTGAATTGAGTTCAAGTCTGTTGAAGGGGAAATTACAGTTTCCTAAAATTATGGTGGGAGGCAATAGATCAAGAGGCCAGCTACAGGCTGTGGCTAGACCACAGCAGGAAACCTGTGGTGAGATCTGAGGGTGATAATGTGCTGTGACACAAGTACAGCAGAATACAACACAACTGCCCCTTCTCCACATGGGCAGGCTGTGAAAAAGTAGAGGGAAGCAAAGCAGGAATGTCTGCATGTCCTGTGGAAGACTTGAAGTTCCTAAAGCTGATGGTTTTCTTCAGGAGGCAGAGGGGCCCACAGAAGTGCTGACAAACTGAGTTACTCCCTTCTTATTTTTCTGGGAAGTGTTTGATAGCTTTAACCTAACACCTGCCTTTGTGTTCCATCTGTGTCCTAGTCCTCTCTCAGGCTGCTGGCTCAAGATTTTGGTGCCATGGTCAACAACCCCCACCTGAGTGATGTCCAGTTCCAGGTGGACAGCGGGGACATCCTCTACGCCCACCTGTTCGTGTTGTACGCGCGCTGTCCGGCGGCGGCTCAGGCTGTAAGTGCTGCTGGCATTCCTTCTGCTCCTGGTTGGGAGAGCCCAGGCTGCTCCCCCAGAGCAGCACAGAGCACTGCTGGCATTCCTTCTGCTCCTGGTTGGGAGAGCCCAGGCTGCTCCCCCAGAGCAGCACGGAGCACTGCTGGGCTTAATGGCAACTGCCTCAGGACCTGCAGTGCTTATTCAGCTTAGGAAATCGGAATAAATCCTGGAAAAGTGGTGAAAGATGTGCCACTTTATCCAGGGAGGCTATGGGGAGTCAAGGATGCTTGCATTGCACCCATGAACAATGAAGGAAGCTTCCCAAGTGCTGCTTGCTCTTGGATATTTGTCCCTATGCAAGCACAGACTGCCTTGTCCATCTTGGTATGTCCTGCTTGTCACCCAGGCTGGGAAGTGTGAGCAGGGAGTAGGAAGAATCTGGGATGTATAAAATAATCTACAAGGAGGTTTTGTCAGTCTTGCTTTGGAGGTACCTGCACTGACTGTGCTTTTTGCAAGGCTAGTGAAGGAGTTCTTACGTTCCCAGAGCATTTTAGGTTGAGTTGCTCCCAGCCTGCTCCCGTGCAGCTTCCAGGTAGATTCAAAACAGACCAGATGAAGCTCATACAGAGTGGTGTAGATAACTCTGGAAACTGTGCTCTGGGATTTTGATTGCAAAACTAAGTGGAGAACTCTAAGACCACTTTTTATATGTGTGACTTAGGCAAGTAGTTAAACAAAGGTGACAGCCCTAGGGTCAGGAAGGGCATGGCCTGTTCCTTAGGGAGCTCTGCATCACCGCCCCGTGTTGGCATCCTGGTCCTGGGGTAGGGCATGGGCAAATGGAAGGAGCTGATGGGAACGAGGATGAATGTAGGTGTTGTGTTGCTTATTTAACAGACAGACTTTGCTTCCTCTGCCCAGGCACACAGTGAGGGCTTGCTGGTGGAGGAGGACGGGGCCGCGCCCACGCACCGCGTGCTGCTGAGCGACGTGTCAGCCGAGGCTGTGGCTGCCTTCCTGCGGTTCCTCTATGCTGCTGACACCAACTTCCCTGCTGGGCTGCGGCCCCAGCTGTGGGCTCTGGCTGACAGGTGTGTGCCCTGAGCATGGTTAGGGTCCCCTCAGGCTTTCAGCCACACAGACCCCAGTTTGAGTTCTTCCATTGTGGTTTTAGCGGCTTACAAATTCCACAGTCCTCTGCTACATCTTAAGTGAAACTTGCACGTAAGGACATCCTGCCCTCAGCTTTTCCACCTGTGTGAGAGTTTCTGTCTTCAGTATATGCTCAGCAGACTTTGGCTGAGTTTTGTCTCAGGATGTGTGTTGGCAGCTGGTGTTGAAGAAGATGTGATTCTCACTTCATCTGAACAACACTTGCAGAATGTAGTGGATGCTCAGACTTTAATGTGTTGTCAGCCATGCTCTCAGTCGTGGTCCTAGGTACACACTAGGAGATTGAAACAGGAGCAGTTGCTGAGATATGGGGGAGAAATGGTTGGGGCTTGCCAGATGTATGTAGAGAGGTGTCCTGTCACTCCAAAAAGCCAGGAATCTTGCACATGGCAGATATTATCCAGCCCCAGCCATTCCATGGGACTTTCCCATTGCCAAGGGGATTTAGTGTAGTCAGTCTCAAACACAGAAAAGGAAGAATGTGCCCAATACTTTCATGTGAGTGACACCAGGAGAAGGGTATTTGGAATTTTAGGAGTACACTGGATCTTTGACACCTTAGGAAACTCAACTCAGCATCCTCATGTAAATTCTGTACAAAGCTCACAAAGGAGATCTGACAGCCAAATGGTGAAGAAATATGGGAGGAGGAAATACTAATGTTACTATTGTATCCTTGCAGGTTTGGTGTGAGGGAACTGATGGCAGACTGTGAAAACAACACTGGAGAGAGCCAGGTGTCCTCTGGAGTGGATTCAGAAGATGATCTTATCTCTGTGAGGGATGACGAAGATTGTGAGGACAGAGCTGAGAACTTCCAAGACCTCTTGAAGTCAGTATGGATGGGTGAAGATGAGGAAGAAGTAGGTATGCTGAACTCTGAGTGTCAGAAGGAAGATGACAGTGAGGTGGGAGAACAAGAGCTGGAGGAAATCTATGAGTTTGCTGCAACTCAGAGAAAGATGGCTCAGGGTGAAAGAGAGGTGAGCGAGAGAACACGCTGCAGCATCTGCAGTGACACCGAGGCAGCCCAAAGTACAAAGCAGCAAACTGAGCAGGGAGAGGTAAAGAGACCTGAATCTGCTTCAGTAAGCAACAGCCTCCAAGATCTGAGAGATGGCAATGATGTGGAAAGATCTAAATGTGACTTGTCTGCACAAGAAGAGAAGCTGCACAATATAAATAGGTGCAAGAGCATGAATGATCCACAGACCACTACTGTGCCTCACCACAGTGAACCTCAGAAATGTGATGGAGCATCCCATGGTGCTAATGAAGGAGGGGCTGTAGAGGGATGTGAGGATGTGAAGGATTCCAGGTCACCTCAGGTCTCACCTAACAAAGCAGATCACTGTGAAGAGCAGCTTCCTGCTTTCCAGGGTGATACTCATATAAATGACAGCTATGAACGTTTGTTTTCTGCCTCTCAGGGGGATCACTGTGAGCCTTCCCTGGTGAAAGAAGTTACCAAAGAATCAGGAAAGTCCCCTAGTGAAAAGCATGTTGGTCTTAATGATTCACTTCTGTTCAGCACATCACAAAAAGACTGCTCTCCATGTAAGAATGGTTTTTGTGGGAGTCCAGCTCCCCAGCCTTGTGTGTCCCTTTTTCCTGCTCTTGGCTCTTCACCTGCATCTCTAAAATCAGAGAGGTTTGCCAGGGAACATGTGTCAACACCAAAGCAAAACAAAAAGGAAAAATCATTCCCATCTGATAAAATACAGTCCCAGAAAGCCAGGGAGCTGGGTGCTGCATCAAGAAATGAGATCACAGTTTCTCCAGCAGAGCTTCCTCACAGTGAATCAAACAAGCACACACATGTCCCAGTGTTGTCAACACCAGGCAGGACTCAGGAGGTTGCAGCTCAGGGGATCAAGGAGGGTGATGTTATTGTTTTATCTTCTTCTGATGATGAAATGGAGTTAAAACAAGGCAAGAAGTTGCCAGAGTCTGACTCTGCTCTGAAGAAAATGGAAATCCCTGGGCATCCGAAGTGTACAGACATAGAACGAGATCCTGAGATACCAAAACCTGACCATAACTCATCAGTCCTTGGAACAGAGCAGAGATCAGCCCAGGTCTCATGTGGCAATACAGACACAGTGTGTGTACATGGTGATGTAAAGGTGTCCCCTGAATTTCCTCTCAGCAGACAAACAGGTGCTTGTACAGAGATGAAACAGAGTCCAAACCCGAGCCCTGGGAAAAGGCTCAGTAAAGAAATGTCTCCAGGCACAGACAGCTCCTGGCTTGTGCCAGGAACACCAGTTCTGTACGAAAGCAGAAGCTTCTCAACACAGACTGAGGTCACAAGTGTTAATTCTTTAAAGGGTCCAGGATCTAAACTCAGCACAAAGAACTTAGCAGCAGGCAATAGTAACCATGAAATGACTGGAAATTTAATAAAAGTTCATGAAAAAACATTGTCAGACAAACATTTACCTAAGGAGAATTCATCCAGTGGAAGGAGCCCACCCAGCAGCCCAGCAGCAGAATCCTTTTCCAGTAACCCCCTTCCAGTTTCTCCAGTGGATCCAGTTCTCTCCCCTGGCCACACCAGCACAGGAAGCAAATGTGCCAATATCTCAGGTTTACCCACACCGGTGCCTCCGTGCCAGGAGCAGCCACTGGAAGATAAAACAAACATCAGTGTGGTTGAGCTGGAGGACAGTGACAGGGATGTGAGTCTGCCTTCTCTGGGTAGCAGTGTCCTGCTGTGTGAGGAGCCCCCAATCCCTGTTGATGACTGCTGGCACGTTGAATATCTGTCACCAGTCAGAGGTGACCACCACAACTCCGGCCAGGTCAGCCATGCAAAGACCAGCATGGCCAGCAGCCCCAGCCCTGGCTCTTGGCAGGAGCAGGGGGACAGCCCAGTCCAGCTGCAGGGAATTAAGGGCAGCACCCCTCTCCAAGGAAATCCTGCTGGCAGGAGAACAACTTTGCACTGCCCTGAGAAGAGCCCTATTGAGCCATGTTCATCAGTGGGCAGCAGAGCCAGTTACCTGGACTCCAAAATCTGGGATGACTGGAATGGAGAAGAGAAGGAAGATGAACTTCCAGAGATTCTTCCTCTGTCTCAGAGGTTGGCAGCTGCAGCAGGGGCTGGTCAGACAGATCCTGTCAAGACTCCTGGTGAGAGCTTGTATTGATACTAGATTGATTGGGCTAGGTTAAACTGGTGTTATATTAGTGCTTATCTTACCTGTGATGCACTTGACACACTGCAAGGGTCTTTGGGCCTTCTGATGCAAAGCAGTTGGCAGGGCCAGGCACAGAGAAGGAGCAGTCATTTGCTGTGTCAAAGAGCCTGTCTAAATGTGGGGCTCCCAGAGCCACACATGTTTCATTGTCACCAGTCCTCTGGTAGTGACAGTACTTCTTGCAGAAATTGTGGGTACTTGGATAGAGAAAAACCAGCCAAAAGAGAACAAAACACAGGCTACAGCCTGCTTGCCAGTGGACTGATGTAATTGATGTCATAGTATCTAATTAAATATATTATTAATTATGCCATACTAAATTATTAGTTTAAGGGGTGATTAGACTGGCTGTGCTTCACAGTGTCATTAAACAGGTATCATTAAATCAGTATCTAACTCCAGACTCCAGTAGCTTGGTTTGCTCAATTTTTTATGCATCAAATCTCTATCATGAAATTTCCTTCCTGGGAGAAGGACCACTGCACAGAATTCAGTAAATATGGGTTTAACTGCTTTCTAAATGTTGCCTGTTCTAACAAAGCCCTGAATGGCCTCATTTTCAGATATGACATATGTCCCAGTTTAAACTGTTTTCTGATGTAAAGTCAATGAAAACCAAGTATCCCAATTAAGGGGAAAAAAAAGTGCTGACTGTTCTATCCAATATGAAGCTGAGTAGTAACTAAAGCAGCTTATAAGAAAGTAGTTGCTATTAAACAATTATTAGATAATATTAGAATTCTAATATTATCTAATATTCTATACTTCTCCACTAAGAGGAGGAGTTACCAGCCATTTTAAGTCCTTTCTGTACTGATTCACAGTAATTTCATTGTGCTGCAGAACCTTCCTGTCTGGACAACACCAGGTCCCCCAGTACTCCAGTGACACCCATGCCAGCTTATTCCATCATGGAGACCCCGCAGCTGAAGAAGGAGCTGAGCAGGTGAGCATTACCTGCCCCAGGATGGCTCTTCACAAGAGGAACCTGCTGGCAGGTAGTGTTAAAGGAGGGGAACCATGGTGAAGCTCCAGCCAGTGCTTGCTGAGGTCACATCACATTTTCCAGCTGCACTTCCTGGCCTGACCCTCTTGCTGAGCTGTGACAGTGGAAGGTGTAACCTAAACTCCCACCTTCTCTTTCAGATTCGGTGTCCGTGCTCTCCCAAAACGCCAGATGGTGTTGAAGCTGAAGGAGATATTCCAGTACACTCACCAGGATGGGGACTCTGACTTTGAGGATGAAATCCCCTACTCCCAGCCTCTGCCCCAGAGGTCGCCGGCCAAGCGGCCGCGGCAGCAGCCGAAGGCGGGCGGGAATCGCGCCGGCGCCCCCAGGGCTGCGGGCAAGAGGAAGCAGCTTCCCAAGGCTCCTGCAGCGCTCCCTGGGGATAAGGCTGGTGGTGCATCCCACGGAACAGGCTGGGCCGCACCCAAGGAGGGAACTAAAGTGACA
Source organism: Notiomystis cincta (assembly GCA_013398075.1). Classification (NCBI taxonomy): domain Eukaryota; kingdom Metazoa; phylum Chordata; class Aves; order Passeriformes; family Notiomystidae; genus Notiomystis; species Notiomystis cincta. The sequence continues at coordinate 2,377 of VZRX01023107.1, read as the reverse complement.
CATCAGCCAGAAGGAGCCAAAGAGCAGGAAAGGCCGTCTGTGTCCCTGGCAGCTGATGGTGAGGAGTTCCCGGCATCCCAGGAGTCAGTAGGTTCTTCAGCGGATGGAAGTGACATCTCCTTTGGTTCACAGAGGTGAGGCAGTGAAATCCTAGACAAAACACTCAGTGGTGCAGGACAGACATGAGGTAGGAATGAGGCAAACAGAGGTGAGTGTCCCTGTGACCTTAAGTGGTCCTGCCACCTCCTTGAGTGTGTCTCATGGAGGTCAGTGCACTCCTGCAAAAGAAATAGGCTTTGGATTTTCAGTCTGGTTCCCACTGAACTATTCTCAGAACATAAAAAGGCTGCTTATGAGCAAGGCCCAAATCTGGTATGCCTGGTCTGCAGGTCAGTGACACAGAGCACTCTGTGCTGCCTGAGAACCTGTAGCTGGAGTTGGGAGAGGACAGCACAGCACCCCCTGGCAGAACCTGCCAGGAGGGAAGGGCCGGGAGCCAAAAATTGCATACAGCTCTAGGCTGGGTGAGTTGGACCAGTGCTGTCCTGGCTGGGAAGTTTGCAGAAGCCCTGCCATGTTCTGCCTCATTCATTTTGTGGGTGCTGGTAGTGCAAGGCCTGTGATCCCATAGAGGGAAGTCATAGGGCTTCACCATCAGGGATTTGGGGAGCTCTGATGCTGTCCTTGCTGGCCTGTTCTTTCCTTGACCCCTGGTCCATTTTGTCCTGCTTTTAGTTCCTTTGTGAACGGATTTGAAACCTGTGCTTTTGCATCTGAGGAGGAGGAAGAGGAGTTTCCGGCATCTCAAGCAGCAGCTCGGGAAAAGGAAAAGCTGGAGGCAGTAAGGTGCTACATCCGCTCAAACACGGCCCTGTACAACAGGATTCTCTTCTATGAGCCCATCGAGCTGGCTGATCTGCATGCAGAGCTCAAACAGAATGGCATTAAAATTGCCAAGGCAAAGCTGCTGGACTTCCTGGATTCTCAGTGCATCACATGCACCATGGCCAGAGCCCGGAAAGAGAAGGAACAGAAAAGGAAGGAGAGCAGACAACAGAGAAGGCGATACCGAGTGAAGCCCACTCCTCCCCCCTGAAAACTCTGTACAGGAGGCCTTGCTGCCAAGCTGGAAAGCCCATTCCCAGCTGGTGCTCCAGCAGCAGGCTTGGCTGGAGCACTGCTGCTCCTCGTGGCCTGATCCCAGGTGACATCCCAGAGAAGGGGCCTGAGCTGCACTCCCACTGCCAGCCCTCTGCTCCGACTGCACAAACACCTCGTGGCTGCCCTCCTTCAGCACACAGCTCACCTGGAACATCCTTCCACCCCATTTCACTCTTGTGCCTTTTCTTTACATTTTTCTAATAGATTTTAGGTCCCCAACTTTTCTTTGTGCTGGTGCTTCCCCCAGTGACACTTGCCAGGACCTATTCCCTGGATTTGGGCTGTGGAATGCTTTACCCTTCACATTCCTGGATTCAATCCAGTCTGCCAAGGACTGTCTGTTTAAACTCCTTTGAATTCCATCTTCACATCTTCAGCACAGTTTGCACTGCTGATTTTTAAGGCAGGGAACGCTGTGGAAATATATAAAAGGTCTTTTTTCTATCCTTTGTTCACTTGGCAGTCTCAACTAGAACTCCTGAATCTGTTTCTGAAATGCCTGCAGAACAGGGCAGGGGTTGGTTCTGTTCCCTTTGTGACTCCTCCCAGAAGTGCCCCTGACACCCGATGTCACTGGAAAGCCCTTTGGATTGGAAAATCCAGTGGGGTGTGTCCATGTCCCCCTCAGCTCCATTTCCTGAGCACTCTTTTCCCCACACGGGCTGGCCTGAGTGTGTCCCCAGCAGAGATGTCTTTAAGAAGATATTTAGGTGAATACTGGGACTTTTCAGGACTTCTCACAGCCTGAGCTAAACCCACTGCTCGGATCAATTTCCAAACTGGACTGGTCCCAGCTGTAAAGTGTCTGGGACTCCTGGGGAAGTCTTGGACCCTAAATTGTTGTACTTTATTATATTGACTTTCACAGCAGCTTCTGACTATTGTCTGTTCTGGCAGTTCTCAGTGTGCAAAGGCTCACTGAACGACATGGACACAACACAAAAAGAGAGCAGAATTCTAGATATCTGTATGTTTGTGGGACTTTTTTTTTAATTTTTGATACAGAATTTGGGTTTGATTTATATTATTTACAATAAACAACTGAAATCCTGTCCATTCTCATATGGAACAGTAAAACACAGCAAGGTGTAGAGAACACGAACTTCATTGAACTGGACTAATCTTCCCAGCTTCAACTGGGGCGTGAGAACGTGGCTGGGAAGTCTATGCCTAAAAATCCCAAACTTGAACTCTGAAAAACTTCAGCTGGGGGTGG
>VZRX01023106.1:48637-63806 GCA_013398075.1 Notiomystis cincta | reverse complement strand
AAAACCAGGCCCTGCAAAACCAACACAGTCTCCAAAGCTGGGGCTGCTCTGGGACCGTTCCCAGCTTCTCCGCTGCTGTTGGGGTGCCAGGCTGGCCTTTGATGACACAGGTGCGCTGTGTCGGGGCCCTTTGTCACACAGCACCTGGTGGTGGCCCGAGAACCTGGTGGTGGCCCGAGAACCCTGTGACATCAGAGGTCCCCACCCTGGCTGAGGGTTTACAGGGGCACCACAGACCCGGGGCTGCCCAGTCCCAGGAGAGCCACTCCAGCGCCAAAAATGCAGAAGAATGGAAGCTTGAAATGAAAAGGACCTGCAAGAGAAAGAGAATTCCCCAAAAGCCTGAGGTGCCCTTGTGGAACTGCTTCTCTGCTCTGCAGACTGATGACAAAAGACCTATGTCACATCAGGAGAGACACTGGAGTTGAGGAAGGTGGCCCCATCTTCTCCTCATAAAACAACAGGGAAAACTAAGAAAAGGCAAAGAGAAGTAATAGTAGGTGATTTGCTTCTGAGAGGTATGGAGGCATTTGCTGAGCTGTTGTGCTATCTAGGGAGGTGTTCTGCTTACCAGAGGTTTCTATCAAGGATGTCAACAAAAGACCATCAAGCTTACCATTCACTGACTGTTATCTCCTGCTGTGTTTCACATAGACACCAGTGATACAGCCAGGAGCAGGCTGAGTAGCAAGGAGGATTACAAAGTTCTAGGAGGGGTGGTAAGAAGCTCATGAGGACAGGTAGTTTTTTGTCAGCCCTCTCAGTCACAGAAAAGGGGTTTCAAAGGGCCAGTGAAATCTGAGATCATCAAATGGTTACAGGGCTGATGCTAGAGCCAGGGATTCAGTTACTCAGATCATGGGTCCGACTTTGAGAAAGCATTTATTCTGGGGACTGAGGGAGTACATCTCTCAGGAAAATGTAAGAGCATATTCAGTCATAGCCTTGATTAACTGGTGAAGAGAGATTTAAAACTCAAGCTATCCCACTCCTACCAGTTTGATGGCATGGCCAGCAAGAGATGCCCAGAGCCTGGAGAGGGATCTCAGGGGATTTATCATGATCCCCTACATGGAGTGCTGCAGCCAGATCTAGAGCCCCAAACATAAGAAGGACATGGACTTGTCCAAGCCCATCCAGAGGAGAGTCATGAGATGGAGGACCTCTTCCATGAAGGTAGGCAGAGGGAATAGGGGCAATTCAGCCTGGAGAAGAGAAGGCTCTATGGAGACTTTCTAGCAGCTTTTCAGTACCTCAAGGGACTCTATAGAAAAGCTGGAGATGGACTTTTTACATGGGCATGTAGCGATAGCACAGGGGGGAATGTCTTAAAACTGAAAGAGGGTAGGTTTAGATTAGATATTAGAAGGAAATATTTTGCTACGAGAGTGGTGAAACATTGGAACAGGTTTTCCAGAGAAGCAGTGGATGCCTCAGGCCTTTAAATGTTCAAGGTCAGGTTGGACAGGGCTTTGAGCAATCTGGTCTAATCGGTCATAGGTCACAGCTGCCTATAGAAGGGAGGCTGGAACAAGATGATCTTTAAGGTCCCTTCCCAAATCATTCTATGATTCTATGATTAAATGAAACAGTAATCTCTCACAGCGTGTGAACACCACACAAGTATGCCTAAATATAGGCAAAACATATTTACAAACCCTAGCCTTTCTTTTTTGTCCAAAATAACTTTCCTTGATAATCAAAGTAAATATTTTCTTCTTAATTAATCTGTCTCTCAGACATGTAAGGTCAGATCTTCATCTTTTATAGTACTATTTATAGATTTAGCTTCATGTTTATTGAGGTTCTGCTTTCTGAAGCTCTGTGCAGTGCCTACTGAGTTTTCTTCGTAGTCTCTGCTACACATATACATTATTAGAAATTTGATACACAGATTGCTGTGCAGCCTTGATCAGGACATATATGTGGAACACACCAAAACACAGAAAAAACCAAAACAAACTACCTTTTTATATGTTATTTATTCTTTTTCTTTTTAACTAAAGGATATCCTCCTCTGCAAAACATACTTCGAAAAAGTGCTAATACTCAATATGTCTTAAAATGTCAGACACTGTATTGTTTAAATATTATCCCTGCTATCTCTCTCATTATGAGATCCAGATGCAATTGAGGGCATGAAAGATGAGAATCTATCTGCAAGGGTCTCCTAGATTAACTGCTGGAATAAATATTTTGAATATTTGACTCGACTTTCAAAATATGAAAGTCAGAGAGGGTAACATTTGTATGATCTAGGGGCAGTCAGAGGGAAATAAATTTCAAAGTAATTGAGCATGCATTCTTTATGCTTCAATAGTCCTTGCTGCAGTCTCCTAAAATGTCAGATTGAAGTTTAAAATTGATCTTCCATGTTAATATCTGCTATTTTACTATGGTAATCATCTATGAAGATGCTTTCTTCATGACAAGTAGGTCAGAGCTGATCAGTATGAAAAGATATAACATCCCACTGAAAAAAAATCAATATATTATGGAACACATACTAAGTGCTTGTCTACCTTAATAAGGAAATTATTCCATGTCAGTGTGATGATATTTAAACAGATTTAGGCACATATTTAATTGCTCTTATATTGAGTGAATCTATAGAAGAAAGGAGGGTATTTTCTAACAGTCTCATTCACAGAACAGAATGAAACCCATTCCTTTAAAACAGATTATGTCAGAGGTCCTAATTTAGATCTTCTGTTACAGATTGTGAATGATGCAATATTAATTTTTCTGTAAGCACAGACTTTGATTTTATCTGTGGAATTTCCACAGAAACCAAAAGCAGAATTGAAATACCTAGAGAAAAAATTTAAAAGTTGCCAATCCAAGTATTTTTACAGGAACCATCTAGAACCAGCTAGGAAATAGGATAATATCACAGACATGCTAAATAAAAAATTGTATTATTTCAAAAAAGAGTGTTGTGACTATGGTCTGTGAAGTTCTGATTTAAATGCTTCAAAAGAATCCTTTTGGGTTTTTAAGGGAACCATTTCAAGAATATCAAGGTATAAAAAACAAACAAATAAAAAAACCCCTGACAAGACAATGAAATCATTACAGAATCAGAAAGCATGCCTTACTGTGAGCAATTCAACCTCTGCATAGATCTGGTTTATTCTGAGCAAGATTAAATGCCTGAATAAATCACAGACTATGAGTATGTACACAAGGAAAAAGAATTTGAAATTAGACATCTATTCAGTATAGCAGAAAAGCAAGAAATATTAATGGAAGTTTTAAAGACTTGAAAACTAAACAGACATTCTGAGAGTGAAAGTAACTAGCCACAAGGAAATTTGCAGTGATTTTAAATTATCTTCTATAATGGAAATTTTAAAATAAATTTTATTATTTTTCTCATCTCTGTTCTTCCTTATAACAAGGTAATACATATGCAGCAGGAAACTCCTATCTTTTCAGAAAGCCAAATTTAATAATTAGAATTTATTATTAATAATACAGTTGACAAGATTTCTTTTTACCTTCAACTACAGATGAAGGTACTAGAAAGAATATGTCCTTTAAGAAGAACTACGGCTGTAGACAATTATACTTTTTCAGCTAACCAAATATCTGAGGTCTCTTGAATCTCTTGTCTGCTAGAAAAATAAATTGCCTGGACAAAGATGTCTGGTGTCATTTTATGAGCTTAAGTGTTCTTCTGTCCTCCATCTGCCACTCTAGAATGCAACTCTCCCACAGGTCCTTTGTGATGTCTGCCAGTCTTGTGTTAATGCTGCAGAAGCCTCAGACTATCAAAAATAGCCATCAATATTAAGACAGATTAATTGAGCCCATTGACTAAAAAGCATCCCACACAATGAGCTCATAAATAAACCAGAATATAGAAACCTACATTAGGATTCTTGCTTAATATATTGCTTTTCATTATTAGTATCAGTATTAGTATTAGTATTAGTACTATTATCCATTCATTGTTTAATCCAAGTTTGAAGATAACCAGAAAATATGTATTAATTTACAATATTTACCAATCTAAATCCTATGTAAGGCTTAATATTGTAAGTATTCAAGAAATAAGTGAAGCTTATTTGAATCATAATAATGATTCAAATGAATCAAGATAATTTACATTTTTATAAATTCAACAAAGACTTTGTCCTAACTAGGAAATATTAAGTTTCCCCCTCATTAATAGTATATTTGCATCAAAGATCTTTGGTATACAATAATATTTAACTATTTTTTTACAAAATTAATTATAGACATTTGTGATTTTTTTTTTCTTTCCTGCAGAATTGAAGGTGAAAGAAACCCATTTATTTTCAGCTTAAAGCATGGACCCTTCTGGCTCAAACTCCATCTGAAAATCAACAGCCAGTGTATGCTAATCTGGACATTCAAAGCAAGCTTTACAAATAATTTTTATTCTGTAGGTGCAGTTGACTAATCACCAGATTTATTGTGAGTCTAGTCATCTATGCAGTGTTGAATTAATTGACTTTACCTACACATGGTGCTCAGCATCTCCTAGCTGGTAAAGCTGTCAGTGGATCATTTAGGTGACTTTTGGGTCCTACACTCCTCTTTCTTGATTGGAGGAAACTGGAGGAAATGCTTTGATCTTGAAAGAGATTTTTCTTCACTTTGGTGGCAATAAATATTCTAGTCTTATTTTTTTCATGTTTAGCATCTTCATAACTGTCAATTTAAATCTCCCATCAAATACCTATGACAAAATACACATCTATGAAAAGTAAAAGCCTATGCTTTTACAAAAACATAACCTTACATTAAACCATAGAACTTTATGTTTATATATTGTGTGTTCTTTGGGTTATACCTAAACATGGGTCTTTATGGTCAGATGTTTTTGAAGCACTTACCCCAGATAAAGTATCTTAAATCATAAAAGAAATCAACCAGATATAAGCCCTTGCTATTACATTTTTCAGAAATCATGGGCATAAAATAAATCACAAGTATTAATGTTAAATATATGCACAGACAAGGGAAAAAAATGTGTACAATGTGTGAGGGTACTCAGACCAATAAAACCTTAAAAATTATTTTCCCATGTGCAAAGGAGAAGACCTATTCTTCATATTTGGGATTATCTGTTAAACAGTCTCACCACTCTCCTCAAGGCAAACAGAATTTTGCCTTCAAGCTTCCAATTTCAGCACAAAGACATTCATGCCAATAGATTGTTCAGAAAGACATAATAATAGTTTTTTTTTAAAAAAGAGCAGAAGTGATATTTGGCATATTTGTTAATGGTTTAAAAGAAGAGATAAAACCAAAGGAGAACATATTTTAATATAAAATAAATTTTATTACTCTGAAAATGCCTTTCTTGGGAACTAAATTGATTATGTCCAGTTGGAGGTGGAAAAAGTAGAGTATGGGGGGGAAAAAAAGCCTATGTTATACCTGAAACTCTCCACTTAAGTTCTGAAGTCAAGAAAAAATTATAAGACCCAAGGAGATGCCATTCTGATTTCTTTCTTCAATTCAAGATGTCCTATCTGACAGGAGATGTATACTGAAGTATTCTCTATTGGGTAACTATCTTAATGACACTTGGTCACATTTAAGAAGCAAAAAATAAATGTGAGTGCTCTCCCTTATGTATATACTTAAAGTTCTACTAAAATTGGTATTTGATTTAAAATCTGTCATGGCCCAGTTTTAATCATCATTCTTTGATACAGCTACAGAATTTGAACAGTCTTCAGACACTGCATCAATCATCTTAGTTTATGTTTTCTTCATGCCCCTGGTGGTATTAAATAGTAGGATAAGCTTTGAAACACTAATATTTTAGAATATTGTCAAATACCAAGCATCAAAACAATGATCCTGCAGGCTTGTCTATTCTTGTCCAGGCATCTGGTACATATATCAGGAGAGAGATTGCCCAAACCCTTTTTCTGTCACTTGTTAAAATACAGTGAATGGCTAAGAGGTCAGCCAATGAAATGTTGCAGGGACAACCTCAAGGCAAATCTTCACTTATGTGGTGTTCTTTCCACAGAATAGAAGATTAGAATTAAATATCATCTGCTAAATTAGAGCATGTATACAATGCTATCAAAGACTATGAACAAAAAGAGCTTAACATTGTACAGAATCCTCTGAATAGCTTGCAGGTGGTGTGGTGCTGGAGAACACAGGAGTCTCCACTTTAAACAAGAAAGTCTGTTATTTGTTTGTTTTGTTTTGTTTTTTGATATCTTCAGAGTCTTACCCAATGATGTTCATTCCCTGATTTGTTTTTCTTCTGAAGCCAATTTATCAAATTGCATTAAAACATCTCAGCTCTATTGTATAAGGTCTTGCTTTCTCTTCATACTTGAGATTTAAATTCTTACTGCCATGTTATTTAAATGTAAAGAAAATCGTTTTCATCTAAATACAAAATAATTTTATTCTTGCATTATCTTCTTGCTTCATTTGTCTTTTTCTTTTTGAACAGATTTTTGGTTTCCACAGAACTTTCATAACTTCCAGCTGTTGTGTTCCTAGTCATAAAAGACAATTAGCATACACATTTTGATACCAAATCTTGTACTGACTGCTCTTGACACCACATTCTGGAATGATTGTTTTGATCATATTTTGTTTGCTTCTCAAAGTTTCTATAGAGGAGGTTGGTTTTTTGTTTAGGTTTCGGGGGTTTTAGGGTTTTTTTTGTTTGTTTTGGGGGTTTTGTGGTTTGGTTGGTTGGGGGTTTTGTCTGTTTCATGTTTCTTGGGTTTTGTTGTGTTTTTTCACTTTTTTATTTTTACTAAAACTAAAAGTATTTTAATTGATGATATATGTTGATGTGATCCAACTCAATTCTTTCATCTAAGTAGAAATTACAGTCTGGAATTCTATGTCATGCCTGATAAAATGCTTCCCTGCTATACTTATATGCTTTCCTGCTTTCTCTTCTATCACTTTATTAGCTTGACAGAACTCATGAAGGATAATGCATCTTGATGAACTTTGTATATTTAAAATTAAAGACTCAAATCCAATCAAGTAACTCTAAATTCCAAATTTAAGAGCAGCTGAGAACTGGAACATTTTTCTAGAAAAATTGTGAAATTTTGATTGTCAAAATGGGTGATATGAATGCTAGTGAAATAGGTGATCTCTTATTTCTCTTCCCACCAATCTTGGTTCAAAACTGTTTTTCTATTTTGAATTTGCTTTGAAAAGACTATGAATTTTGTGAGTAAAGCAAAAAGAAAAAAAGAAAAAAAAAACACTAAACCCACCAATCTCCCTATTCTTCTCTGTAGCTGTTAAAGTATTTATGATTCACTGCAAACATGACATGTTCAAATTTCACAAAAACAAAACGAAACCCAAAAAATCCAGTACTCCTATGAGGAAGCATCTTTGTATGTCTTCCTCCCTTATGGAGAAAAGCACACAAATAGATTAAACATTTCTTGTGAAAATTTTTCTTTTGGGAAAATGAGGAAAGAGGAAGGTGGAACACTGACATATGTATGCCAAGTTACATCAACTAACACTTGACTGAGTTTGATGACAGAAGATGAAGCATGAAATGTTGTTCACTAAAGGTTTTGAGTTTTTATGGGCCAGGTAAGGCAAGATGTTATGAGGTGAGGTGAGGCAAGGTGGGCCAAAGGAAAGCAGGGCAAGCAAGGAAAAGGAATAGCAGGCATAAGACAGGACAAACTTGGAAACATGGAAAACTAGATGTGGAAAATTCTAGCATGGTGAGTTAGAATTCAGTTATTGCTGCAGCAACTGAACAACAAATACATTTCATATAAAAAGAAAATAATTTACATTTTTACAAATTCAACAAAGACTTTTACTATAGAGAATATCAAAGCTGTTTAGAAATTATGTATTTATTTCAAAAAGAAGTATTTTCCCATCATCTGTTTTTGGTTTGTTTTGGTTTTTTTTAAATGTCTGAATAATCATAGCTATTTAATAATATGAACAAACTCTGAATAATTTTATAACTAAAAATGGCAAAATATAAACTCATCAGCTTCCATTGTCATTAAACTCTAAATATAGGCCAAATCTTGTCATATTTAAGTCCCTGAACCTCAAGACAAAGATTAGGAGAACAAAATCCCTCCTATCATGGGAAAAGATCAAGTTTGAGTTCACTTGAGGAACTACTTGAACTTACACAAGTCTGTGTGACCCAATAAGATGCTTCTGAGAGTCATGAGGTAACTAGCTGATGTCACTCAGCTGCTTTCCATATTTGAAAAGTCATAGCAGTCAGTCAAAGTCCTTGGTGACTGGAAAAAAGGGAATATTGCATCTCTTTTTATAAAGGGTAGTGGGGACAAACTGGAAAGTGCCAGCTAGCCAGCCTCACTTCTGTGCCCAACAAGATCATGGAATAGAAAATCCCAGGTAACATATCAAGGCATAGGGAAGATAGGGAAGTGAAGACATCATGGTTTTACCAAGGGCAAATTATACCTGGATAATCCAGTGGCCTTTTGCAATGGACAGACTGCGTCAGTTGAGAAGGCAAGAGCTACAGATGCCATCTACCTGGATTTTTGTATGGCATTTGCTGTGATTTTGACTATAGCTTATACTGAGTGACAGAAGTGATGGGGCAATGGCTTTAAACTGAGGGAAAATAGAATTATATTGGGCATGAGGAAGATATTTTTTTATGGTGAGGCTGATGAGACGCTAGAACAGGTATACCAGAGAAGCTGTGGATGCCCCATCATTCATAGTTTTCAACATCAGGTTGCGTGGGGCTTTGATCAATGTGACCTAGTGAAAGATATCTCTGCTCATAGCAGGGGATGGGACTGGATGATCTTTGAAGAATCTTTCAAACCCAAAATATTCTAGGATGCTGTGATTCTACAATTCTGTGTTTGGGCTTCCACTGATTTCCATGTGAAGGGATCTGTAAATTTAAGTATACTATTAATGGTGTGACAATAGACATCTTAAAGCTTTTTAAATTTTCAAGTACCATCAAGGAGGCACCGAAGGAACATGGTGGCTTTTTGCATTTACTAATTTCTGTTTCATTAGTGGCCTTTTTCAGTCATTTCATATTTAGTCTCATCCTGATGTAAGGCTGAATCTTGTCCTGGTGGATAAGTAAGTGCTGCTGCTTTTTTTCATCTCAACATTTCTTGAGCTTTGTCACTGCTGATTCTGATTTATTTTCTCATCATTACTTTCATTTCAGCCAGAAGGATGAAAACATAATCTCCATATAGGCTGCCAAAAGTGCCTTTTCATCAATTGAGATGGTGCCAGCCAACAAAGCAATGAGGAATTATTTCCCCTCCAGGGGAGTAAGCTTGTTTTTCCTCTTTAAGTTGCATTCATCACTGAAAATCCTAAGGTCACTTTTGCAACTCTGTCCAGCCTGATGAAACACTGTTGCAGCCTGTGGCTCAGAGCAGGGGGTTTTGTCAAGTTTCTGTGCCACCGCCCTTCATCCTTTTCCAGATCTTATGCAAGTCAGTTTAGCTTCTCTTACATTAAGACTGATTTTAGTAGACTGCTTATCCTAACACACATGTCTGCTTAGAATAAAATCATGGAATCTCCTGGGTTGGAAGGGACTTTAAGGATCCTGTAAGATCCAACTACCCTTGCTCCTATCTTGGCTGATAATGAAAATATTAGCCAGAACATACATGTGAGCAGAAAATGTAGTACAATTGCTACCACTGCCTGTAAAGATTCTTTTCCCCAGCAGGCCTCCAGTGCTCTCCTCAAAGCTCAGCCATCTCTTGCCTACTGTCCCCCATATCTTGCATATTGCAATCTGTTCATCTCTCACAGCATTGTCTTCAAATTTCTCGCTCTATTACTTGCAATATCCAGATGTTATGTCAAGAAGTTTCTCATGGTCTGTTCTCTTAGCTAAAATTTACATCCAGGCTCTAGTAATCTGTTTGTGTAATATAACAAAGGGCATAGCTTTGTATTATATGACTGACTTTTATGTAATAAAACAAACAAATTATAAAATATAACAAGAAAAAGCATAGAAAAAGCAATTACTTTGAAGTTCCATGTTTATATCATTAGCCTTAAAAATACAGCATTTATTATGTTTGAGAATGGGTGAAAATCACTGTTTAGAACATTGGCTAACTCATCTCTATTTCTACCTTACTCATCTCTCCTCTACCTCAGTCTTGTAGCATTTTATTTATTGAATAAGAGGACTTTAAGAACTTATCAATAGTGTTTGCTTTCTTTCGAAATAATCTTTATTATTATTAATAATAGAAGACAAAAAATCTTCCACTTACACTCCAGACTCCGTAGCTAGTGGAAAGAGGAATTTTTATCACAAAGAAGGAGAAGGGAGGGTTTTGACTTCATTCACCAAAATTGCTTGTTTGGAAGCTAAGCCCAAAAAGCTCTTTGAAAAAAAGAGCTCACTAGAAGAATATAAAACATTTAAGATAAAACAGAAATATTATAAGATATAAGAAATGTGAGATAACAAAGAGAAAAACAAAATTGGGGAAAAGCTAGAGAGATAATAGAGAAAAATATGGAGAAAAAAGAGAAATATGGATAACAGAATAAGCTGAGAAGAATAACATTCAGACACAGGGAATAAAAAAACATTGAAGAGCAGATACTGTCCATTTCTCAATGTCAGTGCATTAATTGCTCCAGTAATAAACTGAATTTTTTGAAAAGTGAGCTGGTTAGAAACCTTGATTTAGGCATGTGAAATATTTTCACAGGCTAGAAAGATATATAAGAAAACAAATTGGGAAAATTTAGGAGGGAATATAATGAGAAATTGAATCTCTGATACAAACTTAGCATGCAAAGGTTAGATAAATTATATACATATATATATATATAGACAATAGTTCTATCAATATAAGAAATTAAGAACAAACACAAGTGATAGATTTAGAGAAATTGAGGAAATTAATGAAAAAATAAAAATAGGGCAAAAAAAGAGAAAGTAGACTTCAACTACTTAAAACTTTTAAAATATTTTAAGTATTTAGAAGTATGTTAAAATTGGTTACTGTGCACCTAGTTTTTCTTTAAAAAACCCCGCATTATTTCAAGCATCCACTCCACTGTAGAGTTTTTCTAGCAATAAAAAATAAAGAGCAAACTGTTTTAACTAAACTAGGAAGTCATTTTTAGAGTTGGTTAGGGAAAATTTTAATCAGAAAGCAATTTTATATTGGGAAAGCAACACCATCAAAACAAGACATTTAGAACAAGGTTGTTTGGGTTTCATTTTTGTAATCGTTGTTGTTAGTTTGTGGGGTTTCTTTTCTTATTTTATTGGGGTTTTGCTGAAAACTGACAGAAATGTCTTTGCTTTAACTAATATTCAACATATTCAAATCCTGTCCTTAAAATCTTGTGTTGTGTTTTTTTTATTGCATTGTTTTGAATAATTATTAACTTAATTCAGATAAATATGCACAAAATGATAAATTTGTTCTATTACTTTCTGCTCCCAAAGTAGACCAATCAAAACCTTGGTTTAATTTAAGACTGTGTAAAGGTGTTTACCAAACATCTTTACTGGCTATCAACCTTTTTTCTCGAAGTAACTTCTTTTCCCTAGGATTTCATAAAAGAAGTGAATCTAGAGAGTGGTGCCTTGTATTGATTAGAACAAACTTGCTGGGTTTTTTTATGGATGACTCCTTTGGAAATGCTGACATCCAATAAAATTATATAGAGTAGCCTGTTGGGCACAATTCCCACATTTCGAATGGCTCTGAAAAAGTGTGTATAGCATTAAAAGTACTTAGAAAAAACCCCAGGGTGTAATTAATAATATGCAACTTTAAGGATTTAAAAGCAATGTCTCTGCTTTAAGATAGAAATGTTGATTTTCTTACTTCTTAAGGGAAATTCTTCCTAAAGACAGTTAATCCCATCCTGAGACAATCTGTAGAAGTAGCATAAATCAAACACTTTGGAAGGTCATCAATAAGGTTATGTGAATTTCTGGTAAAAATTTTCACAGTGTTTTTTTCTTAATCCTTTTTCAGTGAGGAATTCGGATATGTTGGGTTTTTTTTTTCAAAATTCTATGAAACACTTGTTTTGAAAAGGTTTTTGCCTCTTTACTCCAAAGAAGAGAATGATGAAACAAGAAATATTAGACTAATGCCAAACAGCTTAAAAAGGAAGTTATTATGAAGCCAAAACTTGCATCCTCACCTGAACCACAAGACCCCCTCTCCCTGCAGACTTTCAGGATTCTAAAAATGTAGGTGGCTCGAGATCTACAGAAATGTTTACTTTTTCTCTTTATAAATTATGGCTTACTTTACTAATCACATTTTTACTCTTACTTAATTTAACACATGTAAGTGTAAATAGAGTCTGTCAGAAATGCAATGTTTCTTATTCTAAAAGCACAAAGGATGTCAAATCCACTTGGTGCAAAGCTGATGAAATTCTCAAAACACAGCAGTATTCACAGAGCTAAGGGTCATTATCTCAGTTACTCACCATTTCTTCCATGCCACCAGTTCACAGGTGTGTTCACCAAAAGATCAGGTGTTAGTGAAATTGTGTGTAGTTTCACCCTGACTTTCACTAAAAGGCTCTTGCCAAGTGCACCTGTACATCTGCTGGAGTAGTGACACATGCTGAATAATTTTCTGTCATATCTCATGCTTCCTGTGGCTATGTCTAGACAGAGAAAAACTACATTTGTTATTTCAAAGCCTGCCCTTTCATAAATAGAAACCTAAATGTATTTGGCTGGTCAGTGACTTAGGTGGAGGCAGTTTTACAGTTTGACAGCTAAAGGCAAGTTTTCAGCATCAAATATTTTCAGGGAAATCTATTGAAAATGCTACTCTCTCTTGCCAGACCATTGAGGAGAACTCCACAGGAGCTGTGAAAAAGCTGGTTTTCTGCTATCAGCTAAAATACTTGAACCACAGGGGCTAGAGCCATGTCAAAACAATGGGATTCTCCTATAGCTTGAACAGTCCACACAAATTCTGCCCAGAATACTCTGCAGGGAACAGTACAGGTCATATGGTATAGTGCCCTGACTAACTGATGCTGTTGGTATACTTAAACTATGAACAGTGTAATCTGACACATTTCAAGTGACAACAGGCAAATTAATGACAAGCTGATAGGGCATTTAAACTATCTATAGTGGCTAAAAAATACCTTTGCTGGGAAAACTGTTGTTAATTGCTGGAGGAACTTATCTCCCCAGAGAAAGGAAACAAATGGCCATGATTTTAACTTGAAAGTAGATTTTGTATGCAGTCTTAATTCATTTGTCTGAGTATCATGGGTTACAAATTAAGCTATGTAGAAAGAGTGGAAACAATCTATACTTTTATTTTTGTTTGTTTGTTTTCACAAGGGTACATCTAGATACATTAATCTCTAAAATAATAGCAGTGAAGTACTTTGGTTTTAGATTTTATGGTTCACTGTCATATTTGGAGAAGGAAGCAGATTTGCTTCAGGTTAGTAGATAAAGTAGAGGCCTGTTGCATTCAGGAAACCAAACACATCACAAACTAAGCAAAGCATAAATAGTGTTTACTTGTCTTGGACCTCGAAATAAGCACATCGAATTAGAATGTCCAGCAGCAATGCATTGACATTTTGAAACATAGTTAAGCTTAAGTATTTAAGTAATATATAAAGGCAAGGAAGCAAAACGAAACTCATGGAAGAATTGCTCAAAAAGAGAGCTAGAAAATGTGCAAACAGTAAAATCTGCAAGATGGAAACAAGAAATACAAAAGAGCTAGGAAAGATACATGGCAAATTCTGAAGCATTCTTAGTCCCAAAATTAAGCTGACTATGTTAGGAAGAAATAAAACTCCTCCCTTTCTCTCAGTGAAGAGGCATAAAAAAACAGTGATGAGAATGATTTCTTTTTTTAAAGTTTTTTTTTCCTCATCAAAGAATTCTCACCTCTGGCCAATTTGCACTTGGTGACTCTCATGGTTAACCCCAGATATCAACTCAGCCCCACACAGCTGCTCACTCTCTCCTTCTGGGATGGGGGAGAGAATGGGAAGGATAGAAGTGAGAACACTTGTGGGTTAAGATAAAAGAAGTTTAATAGTTAAAGGAAAAATCACACACCTGTAAGCTAAGTGAAACAAGGAATTCATTCAATCCTTCCAATTGTTCAGTCATCTCCAGGAAATCAGTGCTCTATCATATGTAATGGTCATCTGGGAGAACAAATGCCATCACTCCAAATGTCCCTATCTTCCTTCTTCTTTCCTCATTTTTTTATGCTGAGCATGACATCATGTGATATTAAAGGGATATCCCTTTGGATGGTTGGGATCAACTGTCCTATCTGTGTCCCTTCCTAAGTTCTTGTGCACCCTCAGAGTATTCACTGCTGGGCTGCTGTGAGAAGCAGAAAAGGCCTTGACTCCATCAAACTATTTGCTCACCAATCACTAAAACATGTTGTTAATTGTGATCAGCACAAATCCAAAACATAGCCCCATACTGAATATTGTGAAGAAAATTGACTCTACTTTGACAAAACCAGCAGAGTGACTATGGCAAAGTCCATAGCCTTGGAAGGAGGAGGAACTACAGAGCATCCACTCCAAGGTATTGTGTGCTCTCAGATGATGAACATCAAAGAATATCTGCTTCAAACAGATGGTGATAACAGTTGGTAATGGGTGATGCCTATTGTCAATGCTAGTCAAGCACTGCTGTTTTGCAGTTGCCAACTGGACTGAATTATCAGTCATCTAAATGCTTCTATCACAGTAAACTCTAATTCCTTAAGTGATATGTATATCTATATTCAGTTTCAACGCATGTCTTGATTCTAAGAAGGAACATCAATATTTGATGCTCCTGCCTTTGTCTTCTTTTATAGTCAATTGAGAAAAATAGGCATCCTTGGGGGAAATGCAGTCTGATCTATCCTAGTTACCTACCTAGCTGTACAGATAAATTGTCCTATGGAGTGCATATCTCACTCCACTGAATATAAAAGGTGGAACAGAATAATTATTTCTTCAATCGCTTTAAATTTACCACTCTACCTTCCAACACGTGCAAAACCAATAGTCTGTAAAAGCATCTTGGGGTGACTTTATGACACTGTATCCCCTATCGTCTGCTTTATGCCCAGACATGGGTCCTGTAACTTTAAGGTAGGTCCGCGGGGGGGGGGGGGGCGGGGGGGAG
>VZRX01023106.1:23578-48156 GCA_013398075.1 Notiomystis cincta | reverse complement strand
GGGGAGGGCGGGGGAGAGGGAGCCGGGGAAATTTTTCAGCGGTCTGTGTTCAAGCTGGTACTCCCCGAGTTTTTCCTCAGCTCTCAGCTCTGCGTGTGCAGCAGGGAAAGGGAGTACATCTTTGCTTTTTAGCTAGTTTCTTGTTTGTTAGTCGAGGCAAGAAGTTTTCCCGGGACTGCGGCTTCTTCTTCTGCAACTGTTCATCTTTGCCCCGGTCCGAACACCAGAACATCATCAGGAGCCCCACCCGCGGCCCGGAGAGGTCCCGGGAGGCCACATCCCGGCTCCGGACCTCGAGAGGAGCCAAGACACACCTACAGAAAGAACTATAAACCACCAGCTTTCTCCTCAGCAAGAAGGTTTATTATCTACCATTATTTATTCTTTTTCCCGTGCCTGCGTGCTCTCTGCTTGTTAAATAAACAGGTTTTTCCACTTTCCACCAAGGAATTTAATTTGTAGTTGGTGGGGGGAGGGAATGCCAAAACCTGCCTTTTTAGAGGACACGTTCATTTCAGGACATTTCCTCCTAATTTGTGTCAGACCGAGACAAAAAGAACAGAGTCTTCTGAATTTCAGCTCACTTCTGGTTGTTGTGGGGACCCAGAGGTGATAGGTGACATTTAGCTTTTTTTTTTTAAGTCTCTTTTTGTAGTCAGATAGACCAGCTGGTGTCCAGCAACTGGCAGAAAAAGTAGGACAGAATTTTTGCCTGGAGCGAATCCAACTTTCTTTGCCTCTTGGCTGCTGGAAGCTCACTATACCTGGCATGTGCTCTGCAAATGAACAGCCTCCCTGCTGCCAGTCCTTTCGACCTGACAATTTGGCGTGAAACCAAATCATCCCGAATGCATCACTAGGAGTCATATGACAAGAGTGGCGAACTGATGACTAAGATACACTTTCATGGGAGCAGAACAGCAGCAAAGTGAAAAAAAGCTGGGTACATAAGAGGACTTGCAGGAAGTTGAGAACTTCAGAAAGTAACCTCTGAGAGGATAAAATGAGGGGGAAAATGTTATGGAATTATTCAGGACATGATCAGAAAGTGGGAACATGAAGAAAATGTGCTGAAAAGACAGATTTTTATATAGAAAAACTAAAATGGAAAAATCTTCCTTAAAAAACTTTTTCTGTAATATATTGTATGTATCTATTGCTACACTTTGTCTTCCTTTTGAAATGCAAATTTTTTTCCAAATTTGCAGAGTCATGCTCTTATTAGCTCTGCTTTAAAAATTTAAAGAAAGTACTTCAAAATCAGTTTGTACTTTCATTGCAACTTTCCAAAATATTTTCTGGTGTTTATAGCTGTCAAAATATTGTTAGGAGTTGTAGAACAAGAAACTGTGTAATGAAAGGATATGGCATCTGTCCAAGCACAAGGAAAGGAAAGGGGAAAGGAAAGGGGAAAGGAAAGGGGAAAGGAAAGGGGAAAGGAAAGGACCACTGCACCAAAAATATCAGTTTCCTTTTTTTTTTCTGATTCATCTGTCACTGTGTATGGCCTGAGTCAAGTGTCCTGTAAGTGGACAAGCATCATGTTTCATATTCTTTCCAGTATATGTTAATGTCAAGGTTGTCAAATAGTTTAAAAATGAAACATGACATCTTAATAAAAACTAAAAGCTGTCACTTGGAATACAAAATGTGTTGATGGAAAATAGCCTACAACCATACAGTGTCTATTTAGTGCTAAAGAGTGTATGAAATTTGCTGAGTAAAGTATTTTACTTTGGTAGCTATTCATTTGACAGGGAATATATTACAAAGTCTTTTGTTGAAAAATGTTATAAAGTTGTAAGTGGTCTTTTAGCAAACCACTTTATCTGAAATGCTTTTGCCTTCACACAAGTAATAGTACATTTTTCCTTTGTGTGTGCTGAACAACCTAATTCATCTAAATTGTAACTAAATTAATAAGACTTTAAAGAATGTTTTTAAATCATAAATATTTTAAATCTCAATAGCTGAAAAAGTCAATTTATCAAATGTGAATAATTTGATCTAACAAAACTTAAAGTAATCTGCTTTTATTTGCCTTTAATTACTAAACATCTTGTTGGAACTGGTTGAATGTAGGCTGGACTGCAGAGGCACAGACAGGAAGTATGACTGTCTGAAACACTGGAACACAAATGGCTTCAGAATATGTATTCCATTTATTTTCCTCTTCTGTGAGGACAGATATAACTACTGACCCTTCAGAGCTGTCAGTAAAAGAGTCCCACCAGGTCTATCTACGCTGCCAAGTAATTACTACACTGCCAAACAATAAAAGACCAGGAACAATTCAGAGGATGAGATTCCTGTTCATCCACCCTTTTTAACTGTCGGCTTTTCCTCTGGCTGTGGTTTGGACACACAGAAATACCTCAAGGAAAGAGGTGCACAACTGAGAGTAAGAGGAGATCAGGGACTGAGAAAAAATACAACATGGCTTGTCTTCACTAGAGTCTCAGCAGCGTCAAAAGGAACCAGACTATGAAGTCTAGTCTGCAGGTTAATAAACTCTAATCTTCTTTTATTTGGCAATGTATACAAAGACTGTCAAAATAAACAGATTTTCTAAGAAATATTTGTAGAAGTACTGATGGCAGGACTGAAACTTTATAATGCACTGTTCAATGTAGGAAAGGAATGCTATTCCTACTAAAAAAACCAAAAGAAAATAAAAAGAAAAAATTTAAAAAATATTAGTGGATAATTGTTGACAACATGACAAATCAATTAAAGTTGTGCAGGATGCAACTGCCCTTACTGAATTAAATAAAAGGTAATTTTCATAAAAATAAAGGTGTAAAAATAAGTATTTGAAGAAAGATAAAAGGGAAAAGGAAAGGAAAATGCAATGAATATCAAAATTATGAAAATCCAAACTTGTAAGCATTACTTCCCATAATTTTAGCAAAGGGAAATGAAGATAGAGAAAGCTTGTAAACTTAGAAACAAGTTTCATATGGAAGTTATTTATTTCCTGGCAAATTTAAAATGCTCTGTAACTATATAGATTGGCTTTAAATAAAGTTGATGACCAAATGAAACTGTTGGCTTTATGCATGAGTAGGATCACAAAAATAACATCTTCATTTTCTCTCTGTGATAACATTTTAAAAGAAGAAAAATTCTGTGCAACAACAGCCAAAAGAAAGGAGTAAGAAACTGTGTAGATGCCAAGGTCAGCAAAAGAGAATGGGGAAAGGGTTACTGTGGGCATCAGTGAAGAGATTCTGCTGCAGTCAATGTTGCAGACCTTGGAGGGGCAGCTTTGGCCCCACAGCCATGGATGTTTGTGGTGCAGCAGGTGGGTGCACAGAGGGTGATGGTGAGCCCATGGAAAGCCTGTGCTGCAGAGGGCTCCTGGTAGGGACTATGGCTCCTTGGAGAGAGGAGCCCGTGCTGTAACAGATTTACTGCCAGGACTTGTGACCCCATTGAGATCCACACCAGAGAAATCTATTCCTGCAGGACTGCACCCATGGAAGGAATCCACTCTGGAGCAGTTCATGAAGAACTACAGTTTGTGTGAAGTACTTGCACTGAAGAAGTGAATGGAGGACTCTCTCCCATGGGAGGAACCATACCCTGGAGCAGAGGAAAACTGTGAGGAGTCCTTCCCCTGAGGAGGAAGGAGTAGCAGACACAATGTGTCCAACATAAATCCCTTCCCCACTGCCCTTTCCACTGTGCAGGGAGGACCTGGAGAACATAGGAGTAAAATTAAGATCAGGAAGAAGGGAGGGATGGAGAGAAGGTGTTTTAAGGTTTGATTTTATTTCTCACTACCATGTGCACAAGCCTTCTATTATGACTTTTTTCTCCCTATCCAGTTGAAGAGGACTGATAGGCGTGTTGGGGATCTGGTATCCAGTCAAGGTTAATACATCATAAATGTATTAAATGTTTACCAAATTTACTGCACATTATCATGTAACAGCTACTGGTGCCATTGAGAACAGCTACTAGTGAATGGGTAATAATTTATTCTTCAAACAGCAGCTGCTACATGTAACTTCCTTTTGCACTTAATATTTTACTAAAATGCCATTGAGGCTATGCTGATTAGTTGTAACCATATTTGGAATCTTGTTCTTTTAAGAGAAATTATCAGAATCAATTCTTAAAATAAAACAGAAATTAATAATATATTTCTCAGCTTTAACATTGTGGTTAAGAAACTTTCTTCTTTTTCTATTGCAGGTTTAAGCAAAATTTAGCATGAATTCATGATCTGAGACATTGAGCAGTACCCAAATACAACAGTAATTGTTTATTTAAAATAATATTTTAAAAGGCACATATCTAATAATTGCTGTCAATTATTTTTCTAAATGTTTTATTTTAATAATAAAAATTCAAACAAATAAATCCACACATATCCTAGTTCTAAATCTAAACTTCAAAGCAAGTGTTCTATTTCCAGATTAGCAAATTATTTTTAAAATTAATTAAGAATAAATTCTGATATTGCTAGTCTCAGTTGTACTACTTAGATCTAGTGAGGCATTTTTTTTACTTGCAACCACTTTTAGCATAGATAAATGCATAGATGTGTAGATAGGTAAATACATTGATGTGTAGATAGGTAACATATATATACATATATGGATATGTGAACATTTTCATAATCTTTAAAGGAAATTCCTTGTTTGGCCACTAAAAATCATTTTAAATGCTGTGCATTTTTAGGATTTAAATTAATGCAAAAATCTGTATTTTCTCTTTTCATCTTAGATGATAGCATGAAGCAGCAGGACACCATCCTAAGAGTTCTGTGTGAGCTCCAGAGAGGGTGATTTGTCCACAGAATACAGCATAATTCAAAAATGACAGCCTGGCTCCTTCAAATGGAGTGGCTGTGTTATCACGATGGTAGCAACATTTTATCCTTTCTCTTGTCATGGTGGTGCAGTGTCACATTGACATAGATTCTACAGGTATAGTACTCCATGTTCTGAAAGGACTTCAGCCAGCACTGCTTGATACAGACACACTTTATGTCAATAATCTTATTCTGTTTCTCTCTTTTTTTGTGTGTGTGTCCTTGTACTATCTCACAATATTGTAACACTTCTAGTTTTGACTCTAGAAATAGAAATGAATAAGTATGTGATGACTCTCAAACACCATGCCAATGAGTCATAAAGCAGTAACATAATTCTTGTTTGTGATACTGGAATTATTTCTCTTAGTGATAAATTGTGGAATTAGAGTAGTTGTTTGTGAATTGACTGAATAAATCGGAAATAAAGATTAGGCTAAGTATGCCAAACATATCCTCTTCTTCCATACAATGACAAAGAAATTCAGAATAACTGTATGGTAAGAAAGAAATGCAGAATTACTTGCAGTTAATATAATGATGAATAAATATTGAGAATGTTTTGCCTTTACTTGTAGGCCTTTTCTAGATAAAAATGTAATTAAAAATTAAGAAAGCTTTATCCATATGAGGGCTCTAGCGTGAGTCATAATGTTATAATGGCCCATTAAAATAATGAAACTTTGGAAGTAGGATTTCTAGTTCAGTAATAATCACTTTTTTCTTTTCCCCACTATGCTACAACACAAAATCATGCTCCAATATTGTCCTTATGTGACTTCTAGTAGAAGTTTTGCACACAGACCAATAGGAGGATGAAATTTGTTGCCTTTTAAGTCAGTCTTACCACTTCCAACTCATTTTTATATTAAACAATATACTATGGAAAGATTATTAGGTTTTTTTTTTTTAATAGTGATTTGATTCTATACATTTCTATATTCCAATTCTACAGTGGGCCTGGAAAAACTGCTGCAAATAGTAGGTGACACTTCTTATGCTTCACCAGTTTCTGTTACCTTCTTTTTTCCTTAGAGAAGCATAAAATTTTAAATCTTCAATAAGAGTCTTAATGTGTGATCTTACCTGCACAATGAAAAGTTAGTACAGCTATGTAAATATCTGGTACTCTTCTACCCATAGTTTATCATTATTAAGTCTAAAACTAGTCTTGCTGCATCTTTGTCACTTTCTATTGCTGTAAGCCCTGAATCTGCTTATAAATTGCATCAGCCTAGAATGTTTCATAGTCTATAGGTGATTAAGCAGATGAGTAAACTGTCCCATCATCACAAAGGGGTTGTACAGAGACCAAGACACCATTTCATTTAATATATTATTCCTATATATGAGGGAGAAAGTAGTTATTAAAACAAGAATTTGTTCTGAAAATTTCTATTTCAGTTTAAAAAAAGAGAACTATATTCTTCAAGTATTTAGAATAAGGGTTATTGAACTATGGTGACCTGTGCTGGCCAAGGATTTAGCTATAGTAACTTTCTTTCAGGTGAGAAGGTTGAAGGATTCAAGTTTCCAATTACATGGGCAGCCAAACAATTTTTCTGAGGCAGGAACTAAATAATTACATCTGTCCTTGAAATGTTCTGTGTCATCTTTCCAAAGAGGCATCTTTATCTCAGCTGTTCAAGACCAAGGAAAAGAATTAATGGTAGAAATACTTTCAGATTCTTAAAAAGATTTTTTGCTAACACAGTGTTATAAAATCTCAGTTAAATCAATAAACGGGTTCAAAAATATGCCAGGAGTTACAATCATGAAATACATTCAACAACAAAAACAACAACAAAAAGAGCAAAACAGTTAATTGACCTCCCACTTGTAAGCTCTAGAACTTTGCATGTTCTACAAGGAAAGTATCTTATTAAATAAGGAACTTTCCCTTACACACTGGAAAATGGAAAGGTAGTTGTACTTCAACCTTCAATCGTATTTAGACTTTATTTCAAACTAACACCTAGAATCATTAACAGCAATATAAAGGTGAAAATAATAGTTTAGCTTTACATTGGTTGTTCTTGCATTACCTAGACCTCTTCCTCAGAAAAAAATGTTTCTTTAAATCAGTATATTTTGTTTAAGAAGCTTGATAAACAAAAGATAAGGATCCTAGAATTTAGACTTTCTGATATAATACAGTTAAGGTGACAAAAAACATTCTATATAACACATTTATCTTTGTTTTTTGACCTTGTGTCTTGAGTACTTCAATATTAGATTGCTTTTCACAGAAACAAGCAGAAATATTTTACTAGATGAATTTAATTATATATAAAGCATAAGTGTTATTTATTTAATAGTTATTTGTGTGTATTCCAGCATGTTTCTACATTTTGAGTTTCCATCTAAATTTCATACTTCAAGGGTTACGTCTGCAGCTGTTATGTGAAGACTGAACCTTTTTTTTCATTAAAGTAGATTTCCACTGGATTAACCTTGCACTTTCAAAATGTACCATTTAATCAGTGCTGCTATTTTCTTGTAATGGAAAAGAGCTAAACTTATGACTGTTGGTTTTCTATAAGCACACAGTACAAACAATAAAGTTTTCTGCTTACACTGCAAACTCATGTAGCCATGGACAAAAATACTTCAGTATGGAAGATTATATAATTATGAAATAGTGGTACTAATTTTTCAGTTGTCTGTATTTAAAATGGAGCAAAGAAAAGTTATTTCTTTTGTACTCTACATATATTTTACAGAATGTAAAAATTATTTTGGAAAGTTATTTCATGGAAAGGATTTCAGCCCTGAAATTGAGATAGACCCTTGGAAGAAGCTGAAATAAATGAGCAAGTTGATTTATATATGTCAAATATGTGATGCAGAAACTGTACTTTAACAAAACACATTCTTTATCATAAGGCCAAATGGCCTAACATAAAATTATATAGGAGAGGGAAAGAAATTTCATATTTTGGATCTTCTTATTCTAAATATCATGCAGCAAAATTTCTAGTGAATTCAAAAACTTAAAAGAATGATTGCTGCTTTTATATTAATTGGTAGTAAAACATAATTTGATGTATTAATATCTGAGAAGTTAAAAATTGGAAAGTGTAGGTTTCGTGTTTTGAAACAAGAAATATGCAGAAAGTGCAATGGGTCTGAGGTTGAGAAACTAATAGAAACATGCAGAATTTTAAAGATTTTTTTCTGGTTGAGCTGATGGTGTGAAGAAATTCATATATTGCATGAAATAGAAGACTCCTGCTTTCCTTCTCCACTCAAACTTAGGTTGTGTTGTGTTTTGGAGTATTGTCTGCATTGTGTAAGAGACATTTTGCCTAAAAATTTCAATCTGTTTTCAATCAGAAGTTTAAGAAACACCAGTTCACACAAAATAGATTTATTCTTATAGTAAATCTGAAGAAAATAAAGAAAACCAATCCTTTTCCAATTTTCTTTGAGAGGTGATGTCTTAAGTTAGATTAAATAACAACAGATAATCTGTTGTATAATGAATCTTAAAAGCAATTATGATAAGATGTGAGATTTACAGAATTTGTGATCAAGCTTTCCTATTTACTTGCTTTATTTGCTTGTTTTAAGTTTACATTTCCTGCCACAAAAAACCCTCCTACAAAACCTGCAAGTTCATCAAGTGAATATCAAATTCATTACTTGCTAGAGATAAACTGTTAGTCTAAGATTTCCCAGCTGATTTCAGTGCATTATGTCTCCCTGATGTGCTAATGTTAATGAAAATATTTATTATATGTTACAATAATTTTTATTTTGTTCAGTGCACCTTATTTTTTAACTCTAACCAAAACAAAGTTATATGTCAACCTAATTCCACTTCTCAATCTATTTAAAGTCAAATTTTTATAATTATACATACATATTTTCATTAATTCTCCTTTTTTCTTTGTTTGTTTGAACCACATGCAAACATCTATATAATCTTATTAGTTCAGAACTTTGATAGTCATGGTTCTACTCTAGAAAACTCTGGAAAGTTGCTGTCTCACACTTTTTAGTCTGTATTTTGATTTTAATTTGGCATCCTAAACTACTTGCTCATTCTGATGTACAGAGAAGATTTAAACATATTTACCTTGGCCTCAAGATACTTCTAGTTACAAGGTAAGCCACAGCAGTTACAGATTCAAAGAATATAAGACAATGTGACAATAACTCCTATCACTGTCCCCCTCCTTATAGGCATCCTGTCCCATACTGAATTAAGAGCATTTATCTCCTTAATTAGAAAAAACTGATTCAAGTCTTTGTTCAAGAGATTTTCTTTATATATCCATAGCGAAAAATAAGGAAAATTGATCACGTTTTTTTAATAAAAAACCTCTTAAAAAGTTATATTTCTTCAAAATGTTTCTTAAAATAACTAGTAGAAATCCACAAAAGACAAGATTATACGGAAAAGTGACAGAAAAGAGTAAACCAAGCAAGTATGTAAGGAGAAGTAGAAGAAAGTAATGTAAGGGATTGTATAGTTATTTTTCTTGTTAAAAGAGTATGATTGCATAACAGAGAAGAAATCAGCCTTTGTGCCTTGTCCTGGCTGTTGTATACTCAATAGTAAAAGTTAAACTGGAGGAAAGGAAACAATGAACTAGCAGGAGATTAATTTTCAATCCCTTCTACTTTAACTTGGCTCACACACTGGAAGTTACAGCCCACAGATAAACATATTATAAAAATTCTCAACTGGAATACTTTTATTTATTTTCTTTTGTCCTACTTTTGGCCCAGGTTCAAAATAAAGGAGGCATATCAGTTTGAACTACAATCTTAATTAAGAAAGTTTAATTAATTTCTCTTAAGCTTATTTTAGAGGAAAAGAACTAAAAACATGATTAATAAATTGCAAATAACTGTTAGTTAATAAACTGTAATAGATAAGATCAGTTCAAAATATGTGTGTTTTTACCTTAACAGTTTCTTTGCATTGACAAGGTGTCAGGAGAACAGTTGCCATTGTCTTACTTAAGTTTTTGTATTTCTGAGACAACTTAAAAACAAAATCTCTACCTAGATTCCTACATCCAGTCCATAGAAAATGAACCAAGTATCAATGACAAATTTATTTCAAATGCTGAAAAAGGTAAGTAAAACCTTAGTGATGGAAGTAAAGAGAACCTGTACTAGTAACACTTCATTATTTAGAAACAAAGGGACAGCTAATAAAAATAACTTTTCTTAAAATTCATAAGCCTGAACAAAGAAATATTTCCTCTGACTTCTAAGAAACTCTTCACACAAGCAAGGTTTTTTAGAAGTTACATCTAATTTTGAATTATCAACTGGAAAGAAGAGTAAGAACATAATAAGTAGATTGCTATGGGAAGAACAATAACAATAAAGATGTTATTGTGAGTGCAAATGAAAATTCACTGTATGCCATCAGATAATTTGGGAACCCAAAATTTTGCCTGCCAGCTTCTTGAACAAGTCTTCTCTCCTGAAGTCTAAATTCCTTGCTACTTGCCTTCTTGTCTTTCCTTAGGCTCTTGAAGCTTTACTCATTGTAGTCACAGCTGCCATTTATTATCATTATAATGAGACAGATATTCTTGGTTTATCAGCTGCAGGACAAGTACAGCAGCATGTTAAGTTAGTCTAGGACTTGCATTCAACATCTCCTTACACACTTTGTCCTTCCCTGCCTATCTTTTTTAAAATCCTTCTATCCATACATCACAATAGTTCAGTTGTTCATAATACTCTGCTATATATTTACTATTCTCTGTAATTTCTTATTGGCATCTAGTTCCTTGTTTCTATCCTGTGCTGTATGCAGTAGAACAAGGGCACTTCAGATGGATGTAGAGTCACTTCAGTGTTTCAAGGGAAATATGAGTGTCTCCCCCACTGCCCTTCCCCAAGCACATTCTCCTAAGTATTTCAGGTCTTTGGTCTCCTTTCTCTGATGAATCTTGCTTAAGTTCTCTTCATTGTGTTAGTCACAGGCAATTGTGATGCCCAAATCCTCTCTGTCTCTAGTACCTCTTATTCCTTGAAGTGGGTTCATAGTTACAAGAGCCAAAGTCCTGACCATGACAACTCTACAGCCAGGAGCTGATGTAGTATGAATGTGTTTCTGTTTCCTTTCCCTTTAATAGTATGGTTCAGGGCCTCACCACTTGAACTTTGGTCCTTCCTTCAAGCCCTAAGTTTTCCCACTTCCAGCTCTCATGGTCCTGGTAATCTTTGTCCTACCCGCACTCAAGAACAACTTTTGAACATTCCTGCTGTTTGCCATGGGATTTAGGCCTGGACTATGCCACATCTCTACAAAGATTCTTTCACTTTCCCATACATCTTCCCTGATGCAACATGCTCTTCTCACCTCCTCCCTTGTCTCCCTCCTTTGTCTTAGCAGCTTGACCAGAGCACGCCTCCTGCACCTGAAGGTATTCCCAGCTCCTACCTAAGAGAAGAGCACCTGGTACATCCTTCAGCCCAAGACCCAGTGGTTATATCTCCCTTTGGAAATCCCTTGGGTCAATGTCTATGTTAATCTACAAGTCACATGGATTAAATTGTGTCCTTTTGTGTCAACTGAGCTGTCTGGGAGTCTCAAGAAGTGTATTGGGGTCTTTGGAGTTACCCTATTTAGACCAAATTTGTATGGACTACCTAACTCTCCTTTGCATGATCTATTTTTAGTACTTTTGGCGTGCTGGCATTCCCTGCCATCGGTTCCAATAAGAAACTGGGCACAGATCTCTGCTTATTCTGAGAGTATTCCTACTTGGCAGTAACTGTGTCTCTTGGCAGCCACTGTGACTCAGTTCCCAGCTCCCTAGTGAGTAGAAGCTTGTGCTTTTCATTTCTATTTTTTGTCCCTGTCAATTGCAAGCATTCACATGAGTACAGGTAGGTACAGGGCTCTGGTAATGAGAAGGGGTGTATCCATACAGAAAGATATCTCAAAGAGTAAATGATGCTAAGGCAATGACAATGGTTTTGAATATTTTCTCTGTCTTTTCTTTTATTTTTGTAGTTGTCTCTGCTTAAAGGCATGGTTTACAAGATGTTTTCAATTTAAGGACCCAGTTTACAATTACACAAAATATATGACACTAGTCTGAAAAGGCTAATCCTACTTTTACCATTCTATTCCCTTGATATTCTACTCTAGGCTTATTTCAGCATTTTAGAATCTATGAGATTATGGAACATGATGAGGTAGTGTGTAACCCTACATGGTTAGAAGTTAATTGGTATTTAAAAGCTTAATTCCAAGAACCTGTCAATGTTTTGAAGCTTATTTCAACAGCAGAATAGAAAGAGAACAGCAGAACAAGGGCATTACAAGTGCACAAGTGTGGTGTCGGAATTTATGCCTAAAATATTTAAATAGCTGAACAGACTTCTGTGTGGAGCTCTCTTTTCATGAAATAGATTATTTGCCACCTTTAAGAATAGTGAATCTGAATTCTTCTGTAATTTCTGTGGGAAAATAGCACCCCGGGAGATAAAAAGTTAGTGTGAGCTAAGTTTTAATCTCAATAAGTATGCAGTAAGTAAAGGATGTAAGCAATAGTTACCCAGGCACCAAGAGAAGCAATGCCTAAAATCTCCTGTTAGACTTAGACACAGAATGAGTTGCAGCTTTTGTGTCTCAAGTGGCAGATCATTCATAACTTTGTACCTCCTGTAGCAATGTTCATTTTAATCACCTGATGTCAGCTTAAAATTCAACAATATTATTGACTAAGCATTTGATTAAACTCATTCTAATGTTTATGTCCCCAACTTCTGTGAATCAGTTTCTTCAGACTAAATGAGCCATTTTCAATCCATGGAAACTAATTTTCAATCTGTTGATTTGTTGTTACAGAAAGAAATTTTTAGTACCAATGTGCAGCTATGTGAAAATTATGACCCTTGTTGGTCATTGAATACTATTGAATGCTTAAAATTATGTATACTATAAATCATATTTCCTTAGTTTTTTTTTAAAGCTAGTGGCTAATAAAAATCCCACTGGGCAATAATATTATACTCTAAGTATTATATTTATTCTGATTTTCCAGTTCACTGGCTGGATGTTTACTGTCTTCTCTGTAAGTATATCGAATATACTCAAAGTCCACAAAAAACAACCATGCATTGAAAACAAATGAGCTCTAAGGCAAATTACTTATTTTGATTGTGGGGTAATTATTATTGTATATCTCAAATTGAGAAAATTGATTAGTTTTTCATTGCAAATCTCGTATCTTGGATTCTTTAAACAGGCTTGCTGCTCTCATTCAAGTTCTATGTAATTTAAAATATCTCTAAATAGATACAATTCATTCTTCTCTCAATACTGTGTGTAATAAATTATATTTTATAAAGTCTAATAAAAAATGTCAAATAATGTAAATAAATTCTGCAAAAGAATTCCATAATATGTAAAAGAAAAGTGAACTCTACATATTCCTAGGTTTTAAGGAATTATGGACAGAAGAATCAAAGAAATGTGTGTATGTAAGCCTTGGTGTCTTTTTGAAGGCTGATTAGGGAATCATCCCAACTTAATTAAAAATAAAGTAACAGCTCAAATTTGTCTAGCATGGCTGCCAAACAGTAATTAAAATCCACACAGATGAATAAGGATCAGAATGTAAGTAGAGGCAGATGTGATTTTTTTTTTTTTTTTCTATTGAAGTATCTTTAAAGACATTCTAAAATTCTGGTTTCACTGAGAATTAAAATGTATTCTGAAAAAAATTGTGTCTCAGGAAAAAAAAAATGTTCTTTGATAAATCTCAATTTTAAAATCCTTGAAGCAACTAATTTGGTTTAATTCTTTATAGATTTTCACATGTGAATGGGAGACGGTTTGCCTCCTGCATTTGCTCATGCCGGGACTCCTTTCTGCCCAGCCCAGTGCCCAGGAACCTGGGGTCTTTGCAGATGGTGTTGAATTCTTGCAGGACACACACACGACATAGAGAGTGAGAATACACAGAGAGAGTTAAGATAAGGCATAGTAAAATATAAGGAGACAGGACAGACTTCAGTTATAGGGTGCTGGGCTCAGACAAGAGAACATACTCACTGGCAGAGTTTTACACATAGTTGGCCTCTTTTATATCCTTTTCTGACTATCTCCTTTTCTGTTCCTCCCTGCTCCACCTTTCCCCACACATGGCCTCACATGGAACAGTCCAGCTGACTTCCTCCAACGTGCAGGACCTCCAGGTTTGCATTCCTGTGAGTTGCAGAGTGTTGGTTTGCCTGCGGATCTTTGATAGCCCATTGGTTAGTGTGAGTGACCAGGTGTGTTTCTGGTTGTCTCCTTCCCTTTCCACATCCTCCCTTTTGAAAAAGTGTTTTCACATCCCACATACTCTTACCAATTCATGCTACAGACCAGGTTTATTCTTATCATGACCTCCTTTATCATGTGTCAGGCTGGTTTGTCTACACATCTTCTGGTTTGTGGTTTCTTTGATCAGCTGCCCTCAGAGGAGTACGCACACCCTTTCCACATAAGTTTACACTTCCAAATTCTCTCTGTATAGGTGAGCAAAATCTGTATAAGATTATTTGATTGCACTGGCTTTGACATTTGAATATGGGTGCTATCACACAGGATGAATTACAGGCATCAAAAACTGAACCTAATGTTACTATCATCGAGAATTCACATTAAAAATTATATTTGTATTTTAGAATACTTTTCCCAGCTTAGGTATATTTTCAGATAGAGAATTTTCAGTAAAATTAAATATAAGAGAAACAAATTGTTCAGTTTCTCTGTAGGATTCTCTAAGATCAACTGTGAGACAACTGATAGAGAACAGGACATGCTGAAATTAAGTATTTGTAGGTGAAACAAACTTTAATATGGTTCCTTTATCCCATAGTTCCAGAATCATGTTCATTTACGTCTTACTGTTTTTGTCATCAGTGTAGTCTTGGAGTTGAAGAGACAATTCAGTTCTGGAAAGAGCTATGTTCAGGAAAACAGTTATACTTATTTTATCTTGTATTTGAGGGAATACATAGTACAGAATTATCATGCTACTCCATAAAATACTCAGTATACAGTGAAGTAGACATCATTTGCTCCACATAATTAAGTCTAAAAAACCCCAGTAAGTTCTCTAGCATGCAATCATATATTAAAGATTTTTTCTCACTAAGAATTCATACAGTATCTGACCTTGGTTACTATCTGTTCAAGAAGCCCAAAGGCAGAGAAGAAACTATATTTATAAGCCAAATTGGTAAATGTAACCTCAGTGGCAATGGGTTTGTATTTTACAGTATACTATGCACACTACTGGTGCCAACATCTACTATTATTTAGATAATCTTTCATGAGACATAATAATATCCTCATCATTTCAATTGGAACACTTTTTTCCCTTTCATGGCTATGAATGAACTGATCAATCAAAATATCTCAATGATTACCATACTTCTAAGTTAAACTCAGAAAAAATTGTTCTCAGCTTGCACGTTATTTCAAGTGGGCTGCTCCTCTATTTCAACCTTAAAAATTGATTTGCATGCCTGAAACCATCTCAGTTGTTCTGGATACACATCTGGTCTAATGAAGGGCTATGTATTGTCCTGCAGACATTGCCTCATTTAATATATTGCAATACTGATATCCTTATTGCACGTAGGATGATCCAATTTTCCTCTGTCCTTTAGCTTTAAATGTAAATGTATTTCATCAATAAGTTTTGAAATTATGTTTTAGTATTTTTTTTCAAGGTATGCAATATATTTACTCTGTTATAGTGATCGGAATGAGTGAAGATACATTTTAGAGTGCCGTTTATTCAAAAATTATATCAAAGCTTTGCAGCTACAGGACATGAGGCATGACTAGATCAAGTATAAAGTGTCTGAAAATCAGCTTTGTTGTATCCTGTTAATTACAGACAGAGAGTATGAGTTAAGAAACCCATTTCTTTTGTTTCATATTGTTTTAGACTCACTACATGCAGAAAGGCAATTTAAATGTCCTTGGGTACTCATCTGGACAATAAAAGGTAATAAAATAAAATAATGTTCATTTACATTCAAATATTCAAGGGACACTTCTAATATGTTTGCAAAATACTTTGAGAGACTTCATCATAAGTTTTGTTTTTATGGGCATGTATGTATCTTTGTATAGAGATATACCTATATGGAGATATAAATTGTGTTGAGTGGTGATAGGTGTTGACACAGCTTACCTATAAGACATTACCTTCATTTTAGAACATGCAATTCTCTGCTCAGAGGCATTAATTTTCCACCTATTTAAATAAGTCATCTACTATAATGAATTCTCTTTAAATTAGAGTTTCATTGAAGGGTGCTGATTACATCTGAATAAAGCAGCAGGGGAAGTTCAGAAGGTTTTCACAGAGTGGGAATTAAAGACAGAAGACAGAGAAGCTCTGTGGGGCTTTAACCTTATCTAATTAATACTCCCCCTGAAAACTGCTTAATTTTGACCTTCAATCTTTTTTTCAGGTAAAATAAATCAATTTCTGTTTTCTGAAACGGATATTAAAAAAAAGAAAAAAGCAAAAGACAAGTTTGGCATTTTACTCAATGCTTAGCAGCATTTAGTACCAAATTCCTTGTCCAAGGTTTCTATTTATGTTTAAAAAGGTGTAATTAAATCACTTGCTGTGAAAACAACATCATATTGTTTGTGAGCCAAGCTCACAGTTTATTGAGCTTTATTACTGTTGTTTATTACATATAGGCAGAAACACCACCATATATGAAAAGCAATTGGCGTCTTACTTTCATTGTTCCTGTTCTGTGCTCTAATTAGAAATATGAGTATGTTAACTAAGTCAATCAAGCATATCTTGTGGAGATACCTCTCCATGCAGGAGCTTAAGCAAAATTTTTAACGAGTCCTGGCCATTATTGTCTTTCAACATATTTCACATCAAGTTAGAAGCTTGGAAACTCTTCACAGAGATGCAAAATTTTTAATCAGGTCACTTGCAATTTGCATGAGGTTGCTAATCACAGAGATGAAAGAATACCTTTCCCTAAAGAAGTTATACTGTGGAAACCAGCTCATAATCATTTTCTGTGTAGCATGCTGTAGGACTATTGGTGAAAAGTTAGAGAATAAGTAATGTGTGAATAAAGAAAGTTTTTGTGCATGATTAAGCTGCCTACTTCTCAGCAGTTCTAGACTTAGGTTATTCTTGATGTAATTGGAAATATAGCTTAAAATGCCAGAGCAGCTCCCTGAAATTGTAGGAAATGGGCCTGGAATAACCTCTCAAGCAATGGTTTCAGCCAGCTATTAAAATGAATAGTAATGATATGTTTCTACCTCCTCTAAAAAGATACATGTCCTTAACAAGCTCTGTTAAATTTACTGGAAGGCTGTTCCAGCATAAATGTGTCCTCATGCATTTAGAGCCAGTGCTTTGATTTCCTCTTAAAAACAGTTCCAGTTACAAGCAAGCAAAACTTTGAATCTTTGACATTCCTGCAAATACATACATATACAACTGTGTATTTTTTGTATTTCTAAAAGAATACTTTTTTTGGCTATCTCCTTAGGGTCAGAAATTGTAGAATTATGTGTCTGATTCTAAGTCATCCACAGTCTCCTTTTGCAGTCAGAAGAGAAATAGGTGCCTCTAAGTTGTTTATGTGTGTTGGATTACAGCAAGAAGAATCTTCTGCTGGAGGTATCTATTTCTCTCCCCTAAGTAAAAGCAATCTTATGATTATCTAAGCTTTAAACAGGTCATTTCTGGAAACCAAAGATAGGTAATCTAAAGTAACAGGGGTTTTCATTAAAAACAGTACAGAAATGAGTTCTTTGAAAAAAAAAAATTAACTCCAAGAAGTAATTTCTTAGATTTGCACATTTGATTCAAGTTATATTTTTAATCGTTACTTGATCCTATGGTTAGGTAATACTTAATGAACAATAAAACATTTGATGAGCAGTTTTGGGTGGGTTTCTTTTGAATTATGCATAGATATTCTAGGATCCAGTACTACAAATTGTACACAGGAGACAATGAATTAGAGGTGTTTTTAAGGGATTAAAAAGATAAGTTTATATCTCATTATTTCTTGGTATTTAGATTCTGAAGTCTTTCTAATGTCTCCTCTGATTTGTTACCCAGTGAGTCATCATTCCTTACTACTAAAAGCATTTTCTTAAATTGCAGTTCTTACAATAGTAAAATATTTTCAAATACTAAAATACTGCTATTGAGAGTCAATATGTATTAGTAGTTAGGGAAAAGGTTTCATATCAGGAGACAGAAATAAAAAAGATACAGAATAGGAACAAATTATTTATTGCAATTGATTTTGAGTTGCTCTTTTGAGTAGTAGATCTAGAAAACAAACTTCAATATCTTTGAAAATCACTAGTTGAGGAGTTTGCCTTTTCATTCATGTAGCAGCACTTTAGCAGTGTATATCTTTACAGAAATTTCCACATAAGAATTGTAACATACATTTTTCAATCTGTACAGTATTAAAAAACTAAATATAAAGTTAATTGAGATTTGGTTTTGATGTTGGGGTTGGGTTTTGTCATTTTGTTTGTTTTTGGGGGGGATTGGAGAAATTTAAGGTTTTTTTGAAAGTTGACATACCTTCTGCCTGTTTGCAGATTTTTTTTTCTGTCAGCTTTATTAAGAAGTCTGTAATATTCTGCTGCAGGTGCTTTTCAAACTATTTTAATAGTGTATAAGTATGGTGTCCCTTATAACACAGTTTCATGCTCTGCAATGGTGCACAGGTTACAGACATCGTGACAGAGATAGGGAGCTGTGCTAGTAACATAAACAAGGATATCTGGCACCTCTGGGTTTAGATTATGAGAATGTCAAAACCTGAAATTTACAGTACAAAAGATGAGAGCCCAAGGTGATATTGTAAATATCTGTTTTTTTCTGTCTCTGAACCTGCTCCTGCTTTGCTCCCCCTGGCTGGGTACTTTAGGATGATGCTCTGGATGTCAAGACTCCTGCCCTGCTGGCACATTATTTCACTTGACTTCCCATCCATTAGGGAGCAGCTGGTCCTATCTGCTTTCTGACACTTTGCACCATCTTTCACAACGACTTGAGTTCCTGCCTATTTGCATATTCTCTCTGCTATTCAAATGATTCTGAGTGTTCATCTGTTTAAAAAAGAAAAAAAACTGTAAAGAAAACCATCTGAAAGCAGCGGTGTAGGATCATTGACTGAAGAGTTCTGAGATTCCTAAAGTTGCCGACACATATTTAGCACAGTCTGGCCAACATCTGCTAAAGCTTATGGTACTCTTGGAAGTGGGCCACCTACAACTAGCATCATGCTGCACATTTCTCTTTTTTTATTAGTTTCCCAGACAGTGATCTCTGATGAAGATATAATCCTGACACATGGTAAAACAAAAAATAAGGATGTACTTTTCCTCTTGTAAATAGAAAAATTATTTATAGAGGGAAAATGGTTTCAGAAAGGAAAAATAAATAGATGCACAGAGGCATGCATTTCTGAAAAGCAAATCACAGAATTTAGAGTCATTCTTGCTGGTATGACCATGCAATCATTAAATTTAAAGGAGTCAGTTGGATGGCCATTTGTAGAGAGACTCTCAATACCTGACTAGGTCATCGAGCTGAGGATACAACATGATGCTTGTTTAAGGGAAGTTTCTGGTTTTACTATAACTTAATTCTGCTTCTGCCTCTGTTCTGTTCAGCTGTACCCTTTCTTGTTCCTTTTTTTTTACACCATCTATTTCCTTAGGTTCCCTGCTTTGTTCCCGTGTTACTTGTTAGTTGTCTTTTGTCTTCTACACTGAAAAGGGCAAGTAAGAATAGGTTCAGGTCATTTGTGTACTTTGTGTTTAAATTAGTGCTGATTCTGTGTGTGATACCTGTAAAGGCATTGTTCCTGTATTTGTGTTGATGTGTGTGGGTCTGTGTGTGCATAACCCTGGGAATGTATGTTCAGCCTTGTTGTTAGCTGGACCTGGTGTCAGAGGATCACAGCTACGCTCTAGCAGACCAGGAAGGAGAATGTCCCTGGGTCTTGAAACTCACCATCCTCAAATTCCTTTCAACAAGGAGGACCCTCATGCAGAGGCCATCACATCACAAGTATTTCCAGAAGCCTCAAGCAGCCTGCGAGAAAGTAAACACTCAAAAACTGCACCCTGTGAAAGGGGCCCATGCTACAGCAGTTCAAGAAGAGCTGCAGCTCAGGGGAAGGATTCACATTGGTAAAGTTTATGGGGAACTGTATCTAGTAACTGGTATCTAGTGGTAGAAACCCCATGTAGGAGCAGAGAAATGGTGTGAGGATTCCTCCCCCTAAGGAGGAAGAAGTAACAGAAACAGCAAGTGAGGAACTAACCCCAGCTCCCTCCACTCCCTGTCCCCTAGTGCTGCTTGAGGGGAGGACATAGAGAAAATTGAGGCTGAAGTTCAGCCCAGAAAGAAGGGAGGGACTGGGCAGAAGGTGATTTAAGATCTGGTTTCGCTTCTCATCATCCTAGTCCAATTTGTCATGTAATAAATTAATTTTCCCTAATCTGCATCCATTTAGCACAAGACAGTAACTGGTGACTGATTTCCCTGTCCATATCTCAACCTGTGAAACTTTAGTTTTATTTTCTCTCCCCTATCCAGCTGAGGAGGAAAAGTGATAGAGTAGTTTTGGTGTGCACCTGGAAGGCAGTCAGGCTCAATACATTAAGACAACAATGAAATACATTTATTTGCCTAAATAGTATCACAGTGATGAATTTTCACATCATATTTTCTCTAAAAATAATTAAAGCATGACAATTTAAGAAAAGAGAAAACCAACTAATTAGGAAACGATGGGCTGTTCACTGGGAATTCGTCCTCACTGATTTCATACAAGTGTGTTTGCTTTGCTGACAACATCCTTGTTCTGTCACAGATAATATAGCAAGGACAAAACCTGCAGTGGCCTGAACATCAAATACAGCATTTTTGAATTCCTTCACAACATTGGCTCAAGATGGAACAGTAAAATATGACCTTTTATAATTCATTTCACATAAAAAATTTTAAATCTCAAAAGAGAAAATTATAACTAGTGTAGGAAAATAATTTATAACATTTTTAATGTTTATAAATAAAACTTGACTTACAAGTGAAGGGCATTTTGAGTAAATGAAGACAAAATTTCATTTTCATTCCCAAATCTCAATAACTTTATTGGCTTAACTAAGTAACTAAGCACTGTCAGACAATAAATTACACAACTTGTGTTAAATTCATTTCACATTCGTAATTGTTTAAATGCATATTCAACATCTATCATTTCCAGGATATTTTTAAAGAGTGTACTGTTATTTTTTCCCCCCTACCTTTCTAAAAATACTTACATTTTTTTTAAACATTTAGTACCTCTTCTTTTTGCAAAACCATCCAAGATTGAGATTCCTAACAATAAACATCCTGCAACATATTTTTTATTTTAAAAATTAAAAATTATCTGTCTGTGAAAAGAAGTATTATTCATATAATTTTCAATTTATTTGGATGTATTAAGATAGTAAATTAAGACTTCAAACTACATGGAATCTTACACGAACCCTCAGCAATTCTTCCTGTCCTTTTTTGTTAGGGATATGTCCAGCCCATGGTTCTCAGTAGAAAAAAATTAACTCCTTTTGTTATATAGAGGTGTCACAAAAGCTGATCTTTCAAAATGTTTTTTCCCCTTTTATTTTCAGCTTTCTAATATACACTGCATCAAAATATTTTTAGATATATACTACTCTCTTTTTACTATCTTCTTTTTTTATCCCAAGAGCATCATCATGGCAACAGACTGTGAGGAAGAGAACACTTACTGCAGTGCAAGTTAAATAAAGTGTTGCTAGCTCAGGTAGCAGGAAACTGACTGCAAAGATGATTCTCAGCAAAGTTGATAGAATCATTGAATTGCAGGATATCTTGGGTTGGAATGGACAAAAAGGTCATCTAGTTCTCACCCTGGTGCCTGGGCAATGACATCTTCCATTAGACCAGGTTTCTCAGAGCCCATCTAGCCTGCCCTTAAAGACTTCCAGGGATGAAGAATCCACATCATCTCTGGGCAACCTGTTCCAGTGCTTCATCTTCCTCACAGTAAAGAATATCTTATTAATATCTAGTCTAAATCTCTCCTTATTTACTTTAAAAATATTACCCCTTTTCCTATCAGAATCTACCCATGGAAAAATCACGCTCCCTCTGTTTCTTTAAATCCCTTTTAGGTACTGGAAGGCTGCTAGAAGGTCTTCCCAGAGCCTTTACTTCTCCATGTTTAACTGCAAGTGCCTTTCAGCCTGTCTTTATAGGAAAGGTATTCCAGCACTCTGATTATTTACTTGGCCTTCTCTAGACTTGCTCCATGATCCATGTCTTTTTTTTTTGCTGGGGACCCCAGGGTGCAGCATTCAAGGTGGGGTCTCATGAGGGCAGAGTATTGGGGCAGAATCTCCTCCCTCTACCTGCTGGTAATGCTTCTTTTAATGAACACCATGATTAATATTAGTTCCTCTCCTTTCTCCTTTCCTCTTTCTCCTTTCCTCTTTCTCCTTTCTCCTTTCTCCTTTCTCCTTTCTCCTCTTTCCTCTTTTCTCTTTTCTCTTTTCTCTTTCCTCTTTCCTTTCATTTCCCTTTTCCTTTCCCTTTTTCTTTTCCTTTTACCCTTTCCCCTTCCCTGCACCTTCCCTTTTTCCTTTTTCCTCTTTCCTTTCCTTTTTCCTTTCTTGTTTCCATTTTCCTTTCCTGTCCTCTCCTTTCTCCTTTTCCTTTCTCCTTTTCCTTTCTCCTTTCCTGTCCTCTCCTTTCTCCTTTTCCTTTCTCCTTTTGTTTCCCTTTTCCCTTTCTCCTTTCCTTTTTCCTTTCATTTCCCTTTTCCTTTCCATTTTCCCTTTCGCCTTTCCCTTTCCCCGTACCTTCCCTTTTCCTTTTTCCTTTTCCCTCTCCCCTCTCCCTTCTCCCTTCTCCCTTCCCCTTTTCATTTCCCCCACCTTCCCTTTTCCCTT
This sequence comes from Notiomystis cincta, assembly GCA_013398075.1. Lineage (NCBI taxonomy): Eukaryota > Metazoa > Chordata > Aves > Passeriformes > Notiomystidae > Notiomystis > Notiomystis cincta. Next base: position 25,342 of record VZRX01023106.1, on the reverse strand, counting down.
TTTCCTTTCTCCTTTCCTGTCCTGTCCTCTCCTGTCCTGTCCTCCCCTTTCCCCTTTCCTATTTCCCTTTCCCCTTTTCCTTTTGTTTCCCTTTTCCTGTTTCCTGTTTACCTTTTACTTTTGTTTCCCTTTTCCCTCTTCCTTTCCCCTTTCCCCGATCTTCCCTTTTTCCTTTTTGATTTTTGCTTTTTCCTTTTTCCCTTTCCCTTTCCCCTTTCCCCTTTCCCCTTTCCCCTTTCCCCTTCATTTCCCTCTTCCTTTCCTCGCACCTTCCCTTTTTCCTTTCTCCTTTTTCCTTTTTCCTTTTCCTTTTTCCTTTTCCTTTTTCCTTTTCCTTTTTCCTTTTTTGTTTTCCTTTTCCCTTTTCCTTTCCTCTGCTTTTCCTTTTCCCTTTCCCCTTTTCCCTTTCCCCTTTCCCCTTTCCTTTCCTTTTTCCTTTTCCCTTTTCCCTTTCCTTTCCTTTTTCCTTTTCCCTCTTTCCCTTTTCCCTTTCCCTTTCCTTTCCCCTCCTTTCCCTTCCTTTCCTTCTGGCTCAAGGGGCTTTTCTAGGATGAGCTGCACAAGGAATACTGCAAAGGTCTATGTGGAGCAAAAACTTTCCCAAAACTTTAAACTGAGGAACAAAAAAAAAATTAATTCTAAACTATAGATTGTGACCTTGATTTTAGGGACTGAGTCTTGTAAGCCTGTCAATAAATGGGAAGTTAAATATGGGATATTTCAATCTATCATTGAATTATTTCAGTGAATTTCTACAAGATACAACAACACTTCCTTGTTAACTTGGATTTGGCAGGAACTGTTTACTGTTCTCAGTGAAACCTTACGAATTCTCCCTGGAAGAAGAGAGTGAAGATCCTGTGAAGAAGTTACATACTGAAGTTGTAGATGTTGTATAGTTTAACTGTATTGCCACACAGTTGTGGCATGACCGTCTTAGAAAGAAAGGAAGGAACAGAAAAGAACTCTAAATAAAAAAGTGTGTGTAACCCTCAGATCAGAGTTAAAAGGGCTATTTGCTGCCATCTATTGATAAACTGGACAAAGAAGTAGAAAGAGCAGCAAGCCCTGTGTTAAAGATTCTCTCTACCATGAGAGAGTCGTGGCTAGTTTTGAAAATTTCCTTAGGAGTTCCTCATGGGACAAATGAAATACCACTACAATTTCTCTTTTACTGAAAATCAACCAGTATGACTGTTCTCAGGGAAGTTAAATAGCTTAAAACTTCATGGTGCCTACTGTGAAAAACAGGAGATAGCAAACTCTTTCATGTTTTGTGGGAAGAGTGCATCCTTGGTAGTTCATGAGTAATACAGTCACACAGACCAGCAAAATCATATACACAGTATGACTATACACATTATTAAGTACCACCTCTAGAAAAATTACACAATGAAATATGACAAAACCGGGATGATATGACAGAAAGTCTGCAATAACAAACCGCTGCAAAATGTGACTGATGACTACAAAATAAATTGTTTTCAACTTTTCTGATGGAATTTCCCTAGTTTTATTCAAATGTATTGAAAGATTTTAACTGGTTTTTGTTGAATTTCACCCATATCCCTGCTAATCCAGAAACTAAAATTTCTTGTGACAAAGTTCAGTTACATTAGTTATGCAAGAAGAAAGTTCTTATTAATTTGTAGTTATTCTGTAAAATAGATGAGAAAAATCAAGGTAAAGTTATCATATTAATTTTCCATTTTATTTCCTTTTATTCTAATGTCCCTTCCCTTCCCTTCCCTTCCCTTCCCTTCC
>VZRX01023106.1:0-21559 GCA_013398075.1 Notiomystis cincta | reverse complement strand
CCTTCCCGGAACCTTCCCTTCCCAGAACCTTCCCGGAACCTTCCCTTCCCGGAACCTTCCCTTCCCAGAACCTTCCCGGAACCTTCCCTTCCCAGAACCTTCTCTTCTGTTATTTATTGATAACATGAAATTTATAATGATGACTATTTGGGACACTCCACTGAGGATGTTTATCAAAGAATTGTAGAATGGTTTGAGTTGGAAGGAGCCTTAGAGATCACCTAATTCAAGCCCCATGCCATGGACAGGGACATATTTCACTAGACCAGGCTACTCAAAATCCCATCTAAGTTGACCTGGAACTACCAGGGATAGGGCAGCCACATTTTCTATGGGCAACCTGTTCTGGTGCCTCATTGCCCTCACAGTAAAGAATTTCTTTCTAATTGCTAAAGTCTATCCCTAAAATCTAAATCTATCCCCTTTCAGTTTAATGTCCTTACCCTTATTCCTATCACTTCAAGCTCTTGTAAAAAGTCCTTCTCACACTTCCTTGTCGGTCTCCTTTAGATACTGGAAGGCTGCTAGAAGGTCTTGCCAGAGCTTTCTTTTCTCCAGGCTGAACAACCTCCAGTCTCTCAACCCATCTCCATAGGAGAGGTGCTGGAGCCAGAGATAAAACATCATCTTCTTGCCCCTCCTCTGGACTCACTCCAAGAGGTTCATGTCCTTCTTATGTTGGGGCCCCAGAGCTGGATGCAGTACTCCATCATGGGGTCTCTTGAGAGCTGATTAGAGGAGGTGAATCATCTGTCTTGTCTTGCCAGTCACACTTCTTCAATGCAGCCCAAGATTCAGTTAGATTTCTGGGTGCATATTGCTGGGTCACATTGAGCTTCCCATCCACCAATTACCCCAAGTCCTTCTTCCCGGCATTGCTCCCAAAATTTTCTCTCAATCCCTCAATCCATTTGTTCAGCCAAGACATTTGGGTGTAGTAATTGGGCTGGACACAGCAGTATGTGTATAGGTGGAATTTGAGAGCTGCCCACAGTTATCTCCTTGATGACTGTTGCAAAATGAGTGAAATATTCAATAGGAAGATTCAGCCAGCTTCCTCTTTCCAAGTATTCCATTTACTCAAGACAGTCTATCAATTCATACCTTCAAATAACTGACTGGTGAGGTCCTACATCACCCCAGGAATTACTGAATAAGGATGTAGCTGTGCACACAGGACCAGCCCTGTTATCTCTATCCACAATGCATCTGGACTCTAAAAGTGCAAAATCTCTTCTGCTATCTCCCTGTATTATGACTATTATAATGGCAACAAATAACATTAAGAATCTTGCACTGTATGTCATACAAAACTGCAAGAACTGAAAGGACAGTTTAGACACAGAGTCCCTGGAATTTATAAAGCAAAGTAAGAATTTGGTCAGCATCACCTCTTTTTGATAAGTGAGCTCATGGAAATTCAGAGTAACTCCATTTTTCTCTTAGCTTGACAATGAATGATTGCTTCTAGTTTCTAAAATATTCTAAATCAGGGGTATATCTGCTTTCAAAAATCAAAACTTGAGTAAGGGAAAAGGAAGCTATGATTCTGATTTCTACATATGAGAAGAATTCATATAACAAATATAACAATTTCACTTGGGACAAGAAAAATACACAAAAAAGAAAAGTAAGATATATTGATCTGGGAGAAAAAGAGACACCAAAATGGAACAAAAGATGAAGTAAAAAAACTGATGAAGGGTGGAAAAAATGTCTAATGCTATGAATAAATCAATTATAGCTATATTAACACATTTTTTTACCTAAAAGCTAGTTACATTTTGTTTTGAATTTGATCCACTTTTTTTACCTAAATACAACAACACAGTTAAACAACATGAAACTTGAATAATGAGGGCAAAAAATGCCTGCAGACTTTTACAACAGTGTGACCAGAATCAAAGGGAAATCAAACCAGCAGCTTCAAAGTGCTTACAGTTTTCTGCTTGGACATTCTAGGCAGGTCTAGGCACAAACAGAAGAAGCTGTATTCACAGTTACAAGATAAGGTAAGAAATACTTGAATGCCCAGCTTTTCACTTTCTTCAGTTCTTCTGCAATAAAGTTTCAAACAATCTTGTTTATAAAGTGTTTTCTTGGGTAACATATGCTAGCAGATGGAAGTAGTTTTATGAAGAATCTACAATTCTGGAAGCTAGGCAGACAAGGTATTTTATTTAGGCTTCCCTCACCTTCCCCCAGAGGGTATCTGTTGAAAGATGTTTTGGTCCTAGTTAATAAATACATGATTAAACAATAGAAACACTCAGATAAAATGAACTTGGAAGAAGTTTTAACTAGACAAGGTTTGAGATGAGCCCTCCAAATGCACATCTGACCTCCAAGCTGCATTTTCAAGTATTGAGCTAATTAAAAGACAAAACAAACAAAATCCTTCCTTACTGTGTTCGACATATTCAAGTTTCTGTCAGAAGGCCTTGGGCAGTCTGACCTAACACAAGCTCTGCTGAACACAGCAAGGAGTCAGTACTTTTTTTTCAGTATTCTACCACTCTAGAAATGTGCCTGTGAAGTGCACTGATCTGCAAAGAGCAAGCTCAATTAAGAGACATTTCAGAACAACCTTCAGCTGTATAAGGCATTTGGCAACACAGGGAACCCTGGGACTTTGCAGGACTCTAATTCCAGGGAGATGAGAAGAGTCTTTTTCCAGAACTTCCACATGTGATCAGCTGAAAGTTTTTTGTGGGAAAAACAAAACAAAACCCCCCACTAAGCCAACTACCAAAACTAACAAACACATCGAAAACTAACAAAACCAAACCTCCAAACCTAAACCAAAACCAGTAACAACAAAAAATCCCAACAATGAAATTTGAAAAAAAAACAGTCTCTTAGTCAGGCAATGCACAACCATAATATTGACTGTATTGGGTCCTATGGACACGCTGGCAGAAGCACATTCCTCAGCTCTCTTGAAAATGTCAAGAATCTTAATAAAGTTGAGGTCATCTGTAGTAATTTAGGAACACATAAGGATCTGTGAGTACCTAAAAGCTGGATACTTAATTGTTTATGTAGCAGATGAGCTGGCAGATGAGGCAACTTCTAGAAGGCAAAAGAATTTAACTGGGAGGAATAGTAATAATTTAGAGGTTAATGGTAATATTTGGTTAAATGCAACTGATGGAAGAAAACAAATGCAATTATTCTGTGTCACAGAAATAGAATTAACTTTGAGAGAATTTATTTTAGACATGCACAGGTGATAAAACATTGAAAATTTTACCTCTTTCAAAATTTTCAAAGCTAGGTTCTTCCACTGCCACTCCTTTTAAGAAAATGATATCGTTATATTCAGGCTGCCATGGGGAAAAAAAAACTGAAAAAAGCTTATGTTTAAGACTTATCTATAGAAGTAAATATCAATGAAAGAAAAATTTTGAAAGCTGAACTGAATATAACTTTACACTGTCATTTTAAAAGTTGTCTTCTAGCACATGAAACATGTTAAATGCTTTTTAAAAAATAATAATAGAACAGCTAGAATATGCTTAATATTCATTCATTGTAAGAAACAATCCAATGTGATGAGAATTCATCAAAGAGAATCAATGTTTCTCTTTTCCTTTTTTGTTTTATTTTAAACATGACAGTTAAAATGGCTAACATCATCAAAGTAGTAGAAATGAACCTTCTCTCTTTTGGAATTCAGCAAAGATTATCTGGAAACAAGACTGAAATACTGAAAGTGACAGAATCTTTTCTGAGCTCCCACAACAATATTGAAAAATACTTCTCCATTTTCAGAGATGTTTAAGTAGCAGCTCATTTGAACACTCTTGAGCTCTTTTGTACATCATATTTCCCATCAGAAAGCAGTCCTCTTCAATTATGTTGTCTGACCAGTGGTGCATTCGGGAGCTCTTTTTCATGGTGGTGTATTTTTCTTTCTCATATCATCATAGGTGCACCTTGGCCATCACACTGAGTGGGAATACATGACAGTGAGAAAAAATGAATATAAAGAAATGTATTTCAAATTATTATGGCAGCTTCAGCTGGGAAAAAAATTATCTGCATGTCCTATTTGTGAAGAGTTATGGGGCTTTTATTGTTAGCACAGAAATTATTCTTATAAAGTTGTCACTTTTTGAAGGAAAAGGAGGTTTTACTGTAAACACAGCTTTCTGTCTAAATAATATATATGAAATATTTTTCTGGCAAAGTTTTTTGATATAAACATTAGTTATGTGTTTCAATGTACCAGTGTTTCAAAGGGAACCTTGCCCTTGAGTTACAAAGCCTTCATGATATACTGCATCATGCATTCACTACTGAGTTTTTGTTGTAAGAAGGGCAGGACAGTATGAAGTTTTCACTGTCTTGGTATTATAAGAAGTGAAATGAGTGCTGATACAATTAGAAGATCATGGTAGTTTAAAATTTAGCTTTAAAGCACATGAAAGGTTAAATCAAGGCTAACAATCTCTCTACCCAGTAGAAAAATGAGATGTCAATACAACATCTACTGTTGGGCTGAACCAGTCATGCCATAAAGAGTTCTCCTATTAAATTCTATGGGTGAAGTATTTTATAAAAATGCTAATTAAGGTTTAGCAAAATCTGTTTTGCTCTGCATTTACTTTTAAAAAATGTCTGTTCAGCATGGAAAAATAGGAACATGGCAGATGTTGTGGAAAAATCAGCATCTATTGAGGGTTTCAAGTGTCCTAAAAAAGACTTACTGCCTTTCTGAATAAGATCAAAAGAAGAGAATTTTTGTTAAGAAGGGAAAAAGAAAGTAACTGTAGTGAACAAAAAATCAAATAGCATGTGAATCTATTTTTTAAACAATCAGCTGCTGTAAGTGACGTGCATTTTGTTCTGATACTAATAGCTTAAAGATTTATTGTACTTCTACTTTACTGGTTTTGACTATAAGAATAAAAGCAAAGGGTAAGGGAAGGAAAAATTCTACCAATTTTGACAAAGTTAAGAGGTTGACCCTGACAAGTAACATTATGTAGGACCAATAGTGAGTATAAGGGGAAAAAGCAGGTTAAATTTCTAGGTGTTAGAGGAGGGAAATCTCATCTCTCTGTGTCTACAGAATAAATGGATTTACAGGTAATTGTATAAAAATACTTTTCTGAAAGATTCCCATGCTATTCCCCAGACACAAATCAGTTTTCAAGGATGCAAAAAATTCACTGATTTCAAAAGAAACCCCAGAATAGAAGATGACTCAGGAAATAATCTCAAATATGCAATCCAATAGTATTTCAAGTAAAACTCAAAGGTTGGAAACTGTTTAGCACCACCTTAGATGTTCTCAAATGGACAACCAAATACCACAGGGGGTTTAAATATTTTTTATAAATATATAAATATTCAGTGAAAGTTCAAAAATATTTGCATGAATTATGATAAAACTCTGATCTTATGGGAGTTAATAATTTGCTTCTATAAAGCCAATAATGTTTGCAAGAGCTTGTGAAAAATAGTTAGTTTATTTCTGGCCTTGTTTGTGAAGTATTTAATTTTTATTTGAACAAGGCCTTCAATATTATGCAAATGAATTATTGCTTCTCCAAAAGGTTAGACATACATATTTGAATTACTTGAGTAACAGAGACACATGCTCTTGAAAAGTTTCCTGCCTTGGCCCTGCTTAGATACATCCATTGAGTGCTATTTTCAAGGTATTCCTGCTCTGTGATGGAGAAGGCAAGGACCTGAGGATGAGACATAACCTCTCTTCCTTTTAATGTTTCATTTTCAGGCCAGCAGTTCTACTCCATAGACACTCAAACACAACCGAGCAGAGGTCCAAAATGTATGTGAGTGAGAAACTTGTCTGGGTGCAAGGATGAAAGAAAAAATCCCAGGGCTTCCAGCTCAGTGCATAAAGCTTTGCTCTCTGACAGAGACACCTACCAGGTTCTTGCATTATTAGGGGCATGGGAATTAATATGAAGTGAAGTGTAAGTGAGAGAAGAAAGATCTGTTTCCATTTACAATATCCCTCAAATCCTATCTTCTTTTCCTTTAAAGTTATAATTGTTTGCGATTCATAGCGATGTCATGATGCTCTCCTTTTTATTATCTTTTCTAAAATCATTATTGTAAGTCAAATATATTATAGTTACTACCAGAAAAGGGAAAGAGTCCTTCACTACTTTGATAATTTTGAGGTTTTTGTAACATCATCTTATTTCTGTAGTAGATAGAGATCCATAAATTTCCATTCTGCATCATACACAATGAGACATGGAAAAACTTATGTCTGAATGAAAAGACAGGGTAGAAGATAATAAAAACTATAATAACCTGATAGTATGTATCTCAGATCATAGGATAATTAGACTTCTAATGCAGTGCATTTTCTTCTCTGCTGCATTTTCTACATACGTATTTGATAGTCTTAGAATATTTTTCTTTTACATGTTTTACTTAAGGGAAAAAAAACAAGCAAAAAGATATCACATTGTCAACTGGATTCAATTTATGTAATCTTATTTTAGATGACCAACTTATTGGCATTGACATTTGATTTTATCAGGCAGACTCCTTTTGCAGTCGGTGGAGAGTAATAAACACCTTGGTTGTGCAATAAATATGTAAAACAGAAAAACTCTGATCTTGGAATTCTGCTTTTCCCCTCTGTCTTCTTAGGGGCTCAGATACAGAAGACAAGTTATAGAGCTCAAGAATGTTGGAGAGCCACTGGGGGGAATAGCACTGTGTTGTAAACCAGTAGGAAAAAAATAAGTTTTTCAAATAACTTTTTTTGTAAGAACCAGCAGAGTTATGTTGAAAACATTTTATATGAAAATTCAGATGTGTTTATGCGGCAGAAAATCTGCAGATCCAGAGTACAAAAATATGAAGACTGTTTTAAAAGATTTCTTATAGCAAACACTTTATGTACTTATGAGGACTATGCTTATTTCTTTCAAGGTAAATGCCAGAATACTAAAACCCAAGTGCAACCCGACAGGTTGAATAGCAAACATTTTAACACTCTTTAGGAGTAGCAGATTTCACGAGCCTTTGCTACACAGCAAGACAGCTGACAGAGCTCTGGGATTTGGCAGCTGCAATAGCTTTACTGAAAAATGCAAAAATTTAGGAACTGTCTTAGCTAGTTGTGTCTCAAGAATTTAATTCTCTGATCATTATTTTATATCAGCAATTACTTATATGGTTATCACACATTATTCTATTTATTTTCTTTTTTGCTCTCAATTTTTTCAACACTGAATATCAAGACAGTTTATTTCCCCAGATTTCTGAGTGGTGTCCAGAGTTAATATTCGTTAGTAACCCTAGAAACTCAACCTGCTCTTTGTAAAAACCAGTCATGTCATGGATAAAGAATTTCACATCTAAAAATCTAGTTCTAGTGGTATATTTTTGCATTGTACAAATCTAAAATGAGGTGAAATGAAATACAAGGAAACACAACTGAGATACCGATAAGGGCATGCTCCAAGCAGCTACTTGGCAGAATGATCATAGATCAGAGCCCTGTGGAACACTGTGATGTATATTAATAAATAAGTGTAGACATGGTCTAAATGCCCAGAAGATGTTGATAAAATCTGGTTCAGATAGCAATCAAAGAATGCCTTTGGCACTGTATGACAAAACATTGCATTGATAGTACAGGAAATGAGGACAGCATTCCCTATCTGTTCCTGATACTTGTAAGGGAAGACAACAGAAAAATATGTATAATATAAAATGGAAGGAGAATACATAATATTGGTCACAACTCTAAAAAGATTAAACATTCTATTCTTTTCCTTCAAAAAATTTCATAGATTTTCACATAAAGAATTAGTCACAAAAGCTTATATTTCTGAAAAATCATCTAATCCCATTTAATATATTAAAAAATGACAACAACGGCTATTTTGACAGATCTGTTGTCAAGTGATGTGGACACTGGGAATGAGATATTCCACTAAAATGTAACTTCAAGACAGTGAACTGGATATCTCACTCCTCAGGAAGCTTATCATTGACCGGTTGTTTACTTATTAGAACACACAGTAAGTCAGAAGTCAAGGCTTCTATAAAGCAGATATGACTCTAAACAAAACATTTATGAAAAACAACCTTCATTTTGTCCTATTCAGTTCTGCAGGACAAAGGTTTTACCCTTCAAGAAATTATATACTGTTGATTTTTTTCTAATCTTCCCCCCCCCTCTTTTTTTTCTTGATATTTTGTTTTTCGTGTTTAGTTTTGGGTGAGTGGGGGGTTTTTGTTTTGTTTTGTTTTTTGAGAAAAAAGAGGAATTATGACAGACACTAATTTATTATGGATTTTATTTTCAATAATTGGAATATCTTTATAGATGAGGGATATTGATATAAGACCTCAGTATTTTGGGGGAGAGAATTTTCTAGATATTTCCTTTAACAGCTCCTCCTTTTCAATTTTAGACAAATTTATTTGTTTGTGTTCACACATGCATGCACCACACAGACAAATAGCCAGACAGACACGTGGAAACAAGCTGAGGGACCATACCAACCATTACTGTTTGCCAAGAAGCCAAAAGCAGCATCAGGACAAGGCCACATATGCAATTGCTTTGCTAAGATAAGCAAAAATTCTCCTTCTGTACGAGAGCAGGTCTTTAGTCTCTGTATCCTTCCAAGTTTCATCCTAGTTGAGTGTCAGGAATATGTCAATCACATGCCAGTTCTCTCCCATTTTATCTTGTTACTTGTTTCCTACCGAGGAAAAGTAAAAGTTTCGAGTTCTTTAGAAATGATGAAATTACTGAACAGATTCCTAACATGAGCAATGCACGAGTCTAAGAGGTGTGCCCAAAGGCAGATACATTCAGACACAAGTGAAGTATGCCACAACATGTGGGGATGGTTTGAAGGGTTGTTGCAGTAAGTGAACTGGCTTAGGCTCACAGTACTTTATAACAAGTCTTTCTTTTTAATCTTTTTTCCATAAAATTTTCAGTAATTTTTCTATCATGAGCATTTTTCTTTTATATTCATCACTTTAAGTTCAGACTTCTGAATACGTATTAGTGAACTATTTGAAAACTGAGAATTGTTTTGATTTTCAAAGAGTTTTGTCATGTATAAGCTTAGTGGAAAACAATAGGGATCTAAAAATGAACCTGGGATAAAGAAAACGCATACACAGCCTTCAGGGCTGAGCAACATCAAGTACCTGTAACCTCTAGGGGTATCTTCTGATATGGCCTCAAACACTGGTTACTAAAAGTGTTGGTAAGACTGACTAATATGACATTGTTAAAATGTATTAAAGACACAACAGACTGATGAAAGTAGAATCCTATCACTCTGCAACATCTTGCCATTATTAAAGTCTGTCCTTGGAATCTTGCCTAGTACTATATCTCTTAACAGATTTCATAAATGCTACTCCATTAAAAAATGTTTACAGAATTTTTTAAGATGGTATCATTTTAATCTATGTTGCTTGGGTTTTATTTGGGTTTCTTTCTTTCTATTTGCTAAGTGCTAATCAACCTTAAAGCTGAATACAATTTTATAGAACTAAACAGTCTAAAATCCTTCAGTTTTCACCATCACGTATATTTAAATTAAACCTTAAATTGCATTTAGTGTCCATTTATATATAAAAAAAAGAATATTTATTTTATTTACTTTTACATATCTCAAACTTTTTTTGTCATGGTTAATATCACTTTGTAACAAAAGTGTATTTATTTGTCAAAAGTATTGTTCATGTCTTGTTCAAGCCTGAAGCAGAATGATTTGGAAGGATTGCTGAAATCATGTTTAATAATTTGTGGGTTTTTATCTCACTGATTTATGTTTTGTTAAGACATTCTGCATTTACTCATGACTGCTTATGGATTACAATTTGATTTCCACCTCTACTATCATTTCTATTGCTCTTGAAAAACCTTCAAATCATTGTGCCATCCAATACTGGACTATAGTACTCCTTCCAGTTTTTATTCACTTTCAGTCAATTTTGCAGTGTGCCCCTGAATTCTGGTTCATTCCTTTCTATCTTCCATCAAGCCCCCAGTAGAGTGTATGACACTACACCCTCCCCAGTGTTCTGATTCCCTTTTTCTTTCTCAACAGCAAAAGGCAAGAAGGCTGATACAGCATCTTCCTTCTATGCAATCATCAGTCCTTTTCACAGTTATGTTCTTGATGTCCTCTCCATGATTCCCCAAATTCATCTTAGACATTTCTCCAAACAGTTTATTCTTCTGCAGGTCCTCAAGTCTCTGTCTCTGATGAGTCCTACAGGTGCTGCAATTTTGAGCTCTCTGGTCAGTAAGAACTTAGTCTATAAATATTTATACATGTTTAAAACAGATAGTCTAAATTTCATTTTTATATACTTTAGAAACCTCCTTCTGTCTTTACATACACACCAAATTCATTCCCTCTTGACTTTTAAATTCCTCATATAAGAATTATCACCTGAAACTTAAAGCAATACTTCCTTCCTGAAGTAAAGGAAAAATATGAAGTGTCTTTTTTACCCAATGTTCTTGATTAGATTATTAATCTTGCACTATACTGTACTTTTTTGTCTCATTTTAAACATATTTTAAAGTTTCTGTTTTCAGATCATGTCATGCTATGCTACAATAAAAGAAAATGTGTCTTTAATTAAAATCCATACAAGTCTTTCTGATATCTAACAATATATAGCCCCACACCTCAAAGGAAACACCAAACCTTCAGCAAAAAAAGCCCCCAAAATCTGCAATGAAGAGTGTTATGAACAATTTCAAGGTCTTGTTTCTTCACAATGAAGTTCAAAGGAAAAACACTTCTAATAGAAATGTTCTGCAATGCTGCCTGCAGATTGATTTCTGCTGCTGTAAAAGGATAGGATAAATGCATATGAGAAAGGTGACAATATTCAAGAAGCATCTGAAAGTGAGGTATAGTTATTGCTACATTAAATGTCTACACACCACACTGAACAACTCCAGTGTAGTGATTTAATTATAGAAATAAAATCAGATCCAAACATAATTTAAAAAACGTGTACAAACAGTTTGCAACTTCCACCTGCAACTAAAATCTCCTCTGTGATAAATATACGTTTGCTTACTCACTTACTAAATAGAATAACCTTAAACATATTTTGTAGTGTGGTAAAAGTGCTGTGCTCAATACAATCTGCTGTACAGTTTGAGTACTTCCCCGTAGTCAGAGGCAATATCAGGCTTCTCTGCTACCTACCATTCACAAAAAGAACTAAAAAGATTGAAAACACCCTCATTAAATATTGTAATTTTTTACTCTGAAAATTTTATGTGTTTTAAAATTCATATGATTTTTCTTATTTACACTTACATATATAAAATATATATAACATTATGCGGAAGAAAATATAGAAATTAAGTAAAGGGCAAAATAGAAATAATGTTTATTTATTGAAAAAAATAGGTTAGATCTGAGATATTAATTATTTGATTTTTCATCCAAAGCTTGGTTAATGATCACTCTTCTGGAAAACCTCAATCATGTTTGTCAAGAGAGAAAAATACAGTTAAAATAATTTTCAAAAACCAAAACTCTAATCCTTAATTATTATCCACTGAGTTTTTTATCAAATGTGGGATATTCCACAGATGTTAAAATATCTCATTATTAAAAAAAAAAACCACCTTTTTTTTCCAGTAAGAGATATAAATGTTTCAAAATGAAAAACTTTTAGTAATAAAATCAATAATAAAAAACCCTAACAACAACAATAATTATACAAATAGTAATATCAGTGAAAAATATTAAGACACTGATGTGTTTCAGCTATCAGTGGTGGGACCATCCAGAGTGAAATTTTATGTTATCATTGCTGAGCCATATACAAAAAATTTTTGAAGGAAAACTGAAATTGCACACTAAGGAGAATTCAAGTTGGGCAAGCTGTACCTGTAACAATTATTGACAGAAATTTCAGCTCTTAAAGTTTTCTGTTTATGTCTGTGAAAATAAAATACCTGTGTCAGGTGGAAAGTAGACTTCATTTCTGTGTTTCATGTCATTCTGTGGTTACTGAAAGGCAGACATTATTTCTGAGAAGATATTTTAAGGTCCATATACACTGAAAATTCTTTGTTTCTCCATGTAGATTTGTACAATTTTTCTTTATCTAGTTTCAGTACAGTCAAGCTGTATCTGCCAAAAAGGTTTTTGGGGGGGGTAATTTGACATTTTCACCACAGTTGAACATCAACAGCATTTATCCATCCACACTTATCCTACCATCTACTTCCCACAGGTCTGTGCCTACTGTGCCTACAGCATGTCTGTAGGTTGGGAGAAATTCTTCCAGGAGCATATCTGCTAGGAACAACAACAACAACAAAAAAGATGTAGGATTATGCACAGTGGTAATGTTAGTTCACTTGGAACATGAACTATACAGACAAAAAAAAAAAATTAAATCAGCATGGTCACCTACTGACACTAGGATCCCAGTGTGATGATCCCATCTGTCCTGAAGAACAACATCATTAGTAGCCATGGTGACTAATCCAATGTCAATCCCACTGAGTATAGACACAGCCCAATCTAAGAACCAACTCTCTGATGATAACTGACCACATATTTGAGAAGATGGTCTGTCACAGACTACCCTTTAGTGAGATAGAAGGTTTTGTTTCTTTTTATGTCTCTAATTTTTAAGAAAAGCTATTTTTAACATAGCATTTTTTTTAAAAAAAGGGTAGTGAACTTAAAATTATGGGCTCAATAATTGTTAAATTGCCAGTAATTGCTAATTTGGCCACCACTTAACAAAAAACAGCTCTGTGAGAGGTCTCTTTTCATGTGGCACTTTTCTTTTGTTATGTTTCTTATGAACTTTTCTGTGTGATATTTATTTGCTGAGGCTAGGTCAGACACCTGTCTCACAAATAAACCTACTTGTTCTAGTGAGCTAATTTCAAATTAAGTAAGAGTTGCAAAATTTCATCTCTAAATTTTTCAAATTCAGTTTTGATTACAAAATTGCAAATCAATCATTTAGCAACTCAGTAATAGACCTTGCTTATTAAGAAAAATAAAATAATATCTAATTCTTTCTTGGAATAAAGGAAAAATTTCACTGGAAGTATTGAAAGACTCTAACTGCAATTTTTTTAATGCTGAATGCAGAAAGATTTGCTTTCCTAAGTGGTTACAGAATGAAAATAATTCCAAATGTTTGCAAAAGCTTGCATTCATTCCAAAAGCTGTTGGTTGGCCATGGATACTGTTTCTTTGCCTGTAGCAATGCTTTTATCTGCTTGAAGAAAGGAGAAAACCACATCTTAGGGAAATGATGGCACCCTGTAAAAAGCAAATAGATTTTTGTGGAGTTTTTTATTTGGTTGGTTTTGGTTTGTTTGTTTTTAATATTAGCAACAATAAATAGCTGAATGATCCATCTGCAGGATGAAAATTCTTAATAAAGCATTCTTAAAATATTTTTAGAAAAGTTTTAAAATCTAACATGGGTAATTACAAAATTGGCAAACCCTTGATTTGTTGAAAATATATTTTCATGGGATCAGCTTTTGAGGTTGGAAGGGATCTCTTCTCCTTGTTCTGTTGCAGTAGTCAATACTGAAAAAGTTTTCCTTGTCATACAAATTCCCTTTTAAATGCTGAAAAATTGCTAGAACATCTTCCTATAGCCGTCTCTTCTCCAGGCTGAACAGCCCCAACCCTCTCAACCTATTTTTGTAAGAAAGGCTGGTCATTCATGTGACTCTTCTCTGGACTAGCTGCAACAGGTCCATGGCCCCCTTATCTTGGAGGCCCCAGACGTGGATGCAGCACTTCAGGTGGGCTCTCACCAGAGCAAAGTAGAGGGGCAGAATCCCCTCCCTCGCCCTGCTGGCCACACTGCCTTGGATGCAGCCCAGGACACTTTTGGCTTCTGGGCTGCAAGTGCAAATTGCTGATTCATGTCCATCCTTTTACCCACCAGCACCCTCAAGCCCTTCTCTGCAGGGCTGCTCTCACCTGTTCATCCCTCAGCCTGGATTGCTATTGGGGGTTGCCTCCACTCAGGTGCAGCACCTTGCACTTGGCTTTGAACCTCATGAGGTTCACATGGGCTCACTTCTTGAGCCTGCCCAGGAGCATCTGGATGGCATTCTTTCCCTGAGCTGTGTCAACAACACGTCCTTTGATCTTCCTTTTCTGGGTGACACACCTGCAGAAGCCCTTCTTATTACTCTTTATGTACCTTGACAAGTTCATCTTTAGATACACCTTGGCCATCCTAACCCAAACTCTACATAACATGGCATCAACTTGAATTGTGCATCACTTACTCTTCCTTCTTTCTTTGTTTTGTTTTGTTTCTTTTTTTTTTTTATTATCATTATTACTATTTACTATAATAACTCATTTAACTTTTATGTCAATTATTAAACTGTTCTTAGCTCAACCTAAATCTTTATTTTATTTTCCTCTCCATTCCCCCAGAATGGAGGAGGTGACTGAGTGGTTGTGTGATGCTTAGTTGACAGCTGGGTTTAAATCATGACAAGAAGTTGGGCATCTAGCACAATCCCTTCAAAAAAATTTATTTATTCTCATCGAGAGAAGATAGGCATTTCCAAATTGGGAAATTAATTGGTAACTACCTTACACTTTTTATAGTGAGATTTAATGAGAGAAATCCAAAATGGGTAAAGAATACTTTACATATGTATACTGGTCAACTTGTCTATACTGAAGTTCTGATTTGTATTTACTGTTATCTTGGGAAAAGCATTTCATCTATTCAGATTATTTACCTCTGTAAAACAGGAATATGGTGCTTTTCTGGTTTGGAACCCAAGTATAAAGAGCAGTTGCTAAGTTTATGATGCCATTAGCAAAGCATGAAAGATATTTGGCTGATAAAAGATAATTTGGCTGAAGTTATAAAAAATAATGAAGGTTTTTCCATTCAACAACAACCATTTAGTTGATAGTCACTGAGGAGGAATATGTTTATCTGGGCTTCCTCCCTAATAAGTAGAAAGAGACAGTCCTCCCTAGATGTTGATTATTTAATGCTGAATTGCTTTTTAAAGTCTCTTTTTCAGCTAAATGGAGTGAGTTCATGATGAATAGAATCCCAAATGATGTGTTTTGAATAGGTCAGAATTAAGGAGAATGAAACAAGGTCAGAGAGCAAAGTCTAAGGAATGGACATTGTTCTTGCCAATATATTTCTCTAGTAAATATATTTGTCAAGGAAGTTTATGACAGGGAGCAATCAAGATGTAATCTACCAGCTGAATTTTCATATTAAAATAATATTCAGATATTTTTATTTATAAGAGATATTTCTCAAGACAGGTATTTAAATTTTCATCTTTCTACCATCAGGAATTTTGAGTAAAATGGTATATAATTAGTATATATACATGTATATATGAAAATATGTATATACATTATTTTGTATTGGTTTTTGTATTCAAATTGAAAGATTATAAGCATACCCTGCAGGAAAAGCTAGGTGGTGTAAGACAACCTGTCAGTAAGATGCAAAGGAATCACAGGTGACTATTTTCCTCAGGACTGTCTTCCTTCAACTTTATTTAATTATAGCAATATTAATTGTTGCCATTTTTTCCAACCACCTCACACAGTTTTACTGTCATCATAGAAGTAGGAGACAGACCTTGTCTTCTGAATCTGCATAATAGTTGCACTAAATCAGCAAAACATAAAGATCTTACTCATCAAGTAAGATCTAAACATTCCTCAGCTATGACAAGCATGTAGAATCAGCAAATACACTTCAAAGAATATGTAGATGCTAAAAAGGAAAGAGTGAGCATAGATTCTTTTACAAATTCGTTTACAAAACCTTTCACACAGTGTAAAGTGAAGCTGTTTAAATAGGTTGGCATGATAATTTAGGACTTTAATTATTTTAAAACAGAATATTGTTTTATTTTTTTGCTTGTTTTGCATATATAGGGATGAGAGTGGCAGAATATAGTGACTGTTGAAAAGATGAAAATATACATGGTTTTAGGTTTCACAGTATGTTCTATATTCAATCTCACAGGCATGAGCACAAAGTCCAGTATAAACTGTATTGCTGGAGCTCTTCCACTTTATACAAATAATGAAAAATATTGGCTTTAGATGGGGCTAGAATGTAGCCATTCTCCCTTTGCTTTCTGTATTAATATTCTGCCTACCAGACCAAAGAGAAACATTCTCTGAAAAGAGTTTTGGAGTATTTCTGAAGTAAAAGCAGATTAGTTGCAAGAGGAGAAAAGAAATCACTACTCTTTGCACTTTTGTAGTTTATCTAGAATCCCCAAAGTACAAATACTTGTGTAAATCCCTTTGGCAGAGAAGGCAATTGAAATTTTTCTTAATCTGCTGAGTCTTCAAACCACTGACCTAAAGGACTGTAGACAAACACTGCTATCATAGAATCACCAATATCTGACTTTTTTAAAAGAAATATTTTTATTTATCATTATTTTTCTCCATACAGACTAGCTGGTAAATTTTTCCTACTTTTAAACACACATTCAGAAAATTTTAATGCATAAAAAATTGCATGGCTCTACATACCTACAAGAGCTACACAATTCAGGGGAAAAAAAATAATTGTCTTTTGGGAAGGGATGGAAAATGCCCCAAGTCCTCAAACTATAACTCCAGCAAAAGCCTAACATTACTATTCATGGCTAAATGTATACACAGATGGAGTAGAGGGACTTTAAGTGCACTCTGTAAATTCTCTGCAGAATTGTCTTATGTCTTTTTTTTTTTTTTAATAATAATATGCTGCTCTTATTCTCAGTCTAATAATGATTGGTCCATCTGATAGTTCTGCTAGTGTGTCTATGTTGATTTGTGAGCAGTTATTTTATAGATTAGCATCTGATCTTGTGAAGTTGGCCATGTCTATCCATGTGTCTGTTTCTTACAACTACCATAGACTTTTTGTCAGAATAAGGTTTATTAGAATTTTATAGGGTAGAACTAAAATTCATTTCTCTTTAACTCTGTGGGCCAAATTAGGAAGTAATTAATTGACTAAACTACGAATTTTAAAATATCGTTCATTTACCTAGAATATTTATCAACAAAGGATTATTGGCTCAAAATAGATGTCTTTATTTGATTACTTGAAAAAAACTAAAATAATCTTGTTATCTTTTAGTGGGAAATTATAGCATGATAATATAATTTACATTAATTTTTTCCTTAATATTATATGCAGTCAATATAAAACCAAGGTGTGAGACATTCAGTTTCTATTAAGAACTTTGACATTTTTAAGGTGGTTCAAAGTTTAATGGTGAAATTGTTCTTCAGAAAAAAGTGATCTACACAGTAGTTCTGTATTGTTCTCAAAAACATGCTCAAAAACTACAAAAAAAAGAGCAATTCATTCTATAGTTAGATATGGCAATCATGACGCCTTGTAAATGAGTGAGATTCAAATTATTCTTTCAGCTCTGTAAACTAAAAAGACAAAATTAGCTTTATTTCCTCAATGTATCACAAATATATATCACACAAAGAAATGTTTCTACACAAAATGAAAATTATAAGGGTTTTATTTTTCCCTGACGTTCAAATTTTTATAGTACATGAATAAAGTAAATAAGTCCAAAATTTTTTTAAAAGGAAGAAAAATTGAGATTACACATGCAGAATGGTTTGTAGCACATTAAAAATAAAGCACTCAATAGGGATGGTTTGAGGAGTTTGATAAAATAATCCAAGATAGCTGAATACAATAAAAACACTGCTGACCTATGAACAGCAGCAGCTCCTGGAATTTAAAGGATTGATGCTTAATTTTGCAGTAAGAAAAACTACCAAGAAATCTTTGGATCTAAAAGAGACATTGGTATTGTCTCTTTGTAGATCTTGATGAAATAATTGTGATAAACTATTTGTGTATTGATGTTTTAGTTTTATTTTGCATAAGCAATGGAAAAAAATTCTTTAATTACTCCACTAAGTTGAATATATTGATAATATATAGCTATGTCCTATGAAACATTTACCTGTTTTGTTTCCAGATGGTCACAAGATCATAGGCACATGAAGGTTCAGCCTTGCCAAAATGGTAGTAAACTGTGGTCTCCACTGTTACATAAAGCAGTGAAGTGACCTTTGCTAGTTCATTATAAACAATATAGGATAATAAAAAGGTATGATTTTACTTCATTTTCAGGGTAAAATTTCCTGTATTATAATATGCCCATTTTTATAGAATCATTTGCCTGCCAAGCATCATCCATATGAACTGACAATTAAATTTCTTCTTTGCTGCTATTTAGCTTTTTTGGTCTGTCACTCAGAGACCAGTCTCCAGGGAGTCAGCAAATTTCTCCTAAAGCAAACCCTGTGTTCTTAGGAGCAACTAAATGACAGCTGATACTATTCCACAGAAAAGGCAGCTGAGAACTATTTTCACTCTTTTGTCACCCATTTTTGCCCCTCAGTTGGCTTCTTGCATTTATACCTGCATATTCAGGACAGCAATGGAAGAAGATAAAACCTTGTCCATCAAAAAAGCAGTTTCTTACCTTTTCTCACTCTAGATAGCTGTTCTCCCATCCCTTAGACCGAAATAGCAACTAAGGTACAACTGTTTCTTTTCCTAATAAACTTGATTGGCCACTGTAAATGTGTAAATTCACTGCTTGAGCTCAATGAAACTGCTTTGCTTCTCCTTTCACTGCTTTCAGAATGAGGTGAAGTGGGAATGACCCTGTGGACTGTGAAAAATATTGTACCAAGTTCTCATGAAAATTTTCTTTATGCTGTCTTTGCACCTTTCCTCAGGAAAATGGTTTCTGTATAAAAGAATGAATTCTGATTGTGTTTCCAGGAAAGAATGTTCAGTCATTCCTGCCTTTTCATTATGATAAGAATTTAACCATACACATGGGGAAAGAGAGACTAGTGAGGCTTTACTGGGAGCAACTGTTTCTTTTGTGTTGAACACATGCAGCTTACTTCAATAGCTGCTTTGTAGATTGGGCATGTCTTTTCCTGTATAATATCAATATGCACCAATATTTTCCATGTCTACCTCAAAACAAGATGATTAAAGGAAAATAAACACGCACACATGGATTTATATGAATACAAGTATTAGTATTAACATGTAGACAGTTGAGTAGGCCCTGACCTGGTATTTACTAACTGAATAGAACATGAAAAACATGACAATGTGAAAATGCTAGACATAACAAATTAGAAAACAATAACCTCATAAAACTTTCAGATAGCACTGTGAGAAAAGGCAGGACTAGCAAGTGTGTGGGAAGAGCATAAGAAAGATCCAGAGTCTGAGTTTCTGAATGAGTTGAGAACCTAAGATCCAGGGTGGATCACATGGGTGTCAGGTGAACATAAAATCTGTGCATAAAACTTAAGGCATCATTAATAGTCAACAGATCTGTGAATGTGTGTATGACTGTGGGTTAAGGAGACAGAGTGTCTATCTGTCAACAAGTCTGTCTTCAGTCCTGAGCAACAGGAGGGGAGGAACCTGAATTAGTGCTGTCTGTGTTCATGACAATGCTGCATTAAAGGCACTGGGTTGTGCTGGTTTCTGTGTAGGTATACTTGTTCGTGTGTGTATGTGTGTGTGTGTGTGTGTAGTTGTGTGTGCACACACATGCACACATCTTTGCAGAACACCTGTTTACTGTCTGGATCTACTGATGGAAACAGTGGCAGACTGTGATTCCTTGGAGAAGGAGAGTGCACCAAATTGAGCTCTAGTGTACTGGGAATGAGGAATTCCCAATGTCCTGAGGACCATCAGGTTCAGTTTCCTTACTAGTGAGAAGCATGGGAAAATTTCTTTTAAGTACTTTGGCAGTTGTATTCTACACTCGTGTTTGTCTTGCTGAGCTTTACTATGATGTACTATCGCTTATAAAACAATGAAAATCAAACAAGAACCTTTACTGAGCAGCTCTGATATGCTGTTTGTGTTTCCTGCATTTCTCCTGCTGTGTGCTCCAGGCTGCTTCTCTTGTGAAATTCTGTGTCGGTGTTAAGAAACATATTAGATATACATGTGAAATTCAAGCACAATTCCAGGAGAAAAATATACAGTCTCAGCTGATTGATATGCTTAGGTACTCAGCTGCTGAAACACAGACAGATATTGAGTATGAAACATTTTCTTCTTTCTTCAATGTGTGAGAACAATTGGTGCTTCAGATTTAAGACCAGAACAGACTGAATGCTGAACAGAGACCTGCCCTTATCATGTAGTTACATACTGCTAGGTAATTACAAATGCTGAGGTCAGAGATACATTTTAAATTGCTTGTTTAACGGAGTTGTAAGACAGTAGGTCTGACAACAGCGAACCCATGGACCTGAAACTTCTCTTAAAGGTAAATGCTTACAATCTTTCCTCTACATATGAATAGGTGTGCTTTTGCAATTTTTCTTTGGAAATTTACCCAGGTAGAAAGGAGTTAATGAAATGCTTGTCCCCCTTTTAATACTGTTGGACCATTAATGAAATATGCATCTGAAAATACTTGTTTCAATAACTCTCTGGCCAAAATTATATTCAAGCTAGCTGTTTTGGAATACAATGAGCTACAAATATTTCCTATGCAGAGACATTTGCTATGTGTCTTCTTGTAACTTCAATATTGTGATTACAGGGACCTAAGAGCCAGGGTGAAGGGAGTGGAGGGTGAGAGGGTGTGGCATTCCATCCTCAAGGTAGATGGCAAAGCCTAAGTCCTGTCTCTTGGGGTGTATTTGAACATATGAAATGCAAGAAAAAGAAGGAATGAAAAGATTTCATGCAGTCACAGAGCCACAATATGATTATGGTGCAAGACACATGGTGGGGCAGCTTCAATAACTAAAGTGCTGGATAGATTCAAGCTCTTCAAAAAGCATAACAGAAAGAGGAGGCAAAGTTTTGCACCCTATGTGGAATAACTTGAGTGTACATTTATATTTCTAAGGGATGACTGAGAGTTTATGGCTCAGGATCAGGGTTTGGGGTTTGCATGGCCAAGACTTATTAGTGGGGTGGGGGGTGGCTACAGGACAGCTTCTCTAAGGGTCTGCCAGCAGCTTCCTCCCTGTCTGTCAGAGCCAATGGGAGAACTCAGTGAAAGCCTTGGTAGAGTGGAAGTAAATAACATGGTTCCTCTACTATTCACCGTCAGTCATTTCACCACAGAAGACAAACATGTTTCTTATAAATATTGGGGAATTCCTTAGGAATTCTTTAGGGTATTCCCTATAATTTTTGGTCCTTCTCACCAAAATAACACAAAAAGATCTCAAAATTCTTAGGATTGGAAAGCTACCACTCAGAATGGGAACTCTAAGCCTGGAAAGCTCTGCTGCAAACAGAATGGTAGCAGGACATAAATCCACATGTTTAATATTGCACTTGCAAGGACAAAGGACAATGAGAAAGCAAACTCCTTTCGTTTCCTGTTTCCTGTTTCCTGTTCCCTTTCCTCTTTCCCCTTTCCGCTCCTTTCCATTTTCCTTTCCATTTTCCTTTCCATTTTTCTTTCCTTTATCCTTAACTTTCTTCTTTCCTTCTTCCTTCTTCCTTC
>VZRX01023103.1:9627-40372 GCA_013398075.1 Notiomystis cincta | reverse complement strand
TTATATGTTATATATTATATGTTATATATTATATATTGTATATACACACAAACACACACTTATATGCGTTTAGCCTGAATAGAAGAGTTAAACCTCATTATTTTAAAGATGGAACATGGGACACAAGGAACTGAGCCTATGGAAGGAGCCTACATTACAGGCTGTGAGACAATTCAGCCAACCCTGAGGTACATGAAAACAACAGTGGAAAAGAAAAATCATATAACAAACTTTACTCATCATACACAGAAACTTTATCCAGTCAGAGGCACATGGTGTCCCTGCCCAAACACAGCCCCCAAAGAAACTGAAAGCTGCTGGAGGCTGGACACACACTCTTTAGTGGTGGTGGTGGGGACACCTCTCTACACGAAATAGAGGTATCTACTCCTCTCAAGGCTGTGGGAGGAGAATTATTTGACTTAGTGGAAGAAACCTCTCGTTCAAATAGGTGAGATTGGTACCCTTGCACCAACTGCCACTGTCCCTGGGGCCCCTACTGCCACTGGGATTTATTCTCTTGACCACTGTAGACAGATCAACAGGGTAAGACTCTCCTCCTTGTTCCCTCTAAATGATGCAAAGAATGGGTGTCTCAGATAAAATGCCTTGAAACTGAAGACAATCAAAATAAAACTAAAATATATTAAATATACAGAGAGTGTAAGAGACCATTGCACAAACTAGGAAAAATGCACAGGCACCACTGAAAAATCTCCCTTTTGTTATGTGGGTGTTGGGATTTTTTAGTGACATCTTTAAAAATTTGTCTTTTCTAGCTTTTCCACATACACTTATGCTATTCCATATTCCATTCAAAGTTCCCTTTTTGCATTATATTGCCCTGACACTGCCATATTATATAGTATACATGCATTACATACACACACACACACAAATTGTGGGGTCAAAGCAATCAAAATGCCAGAAAATACTGGTTTGGGTCTTGGAAATAGATGATACATCTGCCTACATAGGCTCTGGAAGACACAGTTACCATCACTGAGGGACCAAATAATTTGTCAAAGCAGTATTAAACCAAGAGAGGTTCTGGCAGTGAAATGTCAAAAATCAGATGATTCCTTCAGAAAACATCAGGCTGTGTCCCAAATGAGTGTGCCTTACAGCTGTTTGTCCTGTTCAGAAGAACATTGCAGAGTGGTGGTTAACAATTGCCTTTGATTATTGACTTCTTCAGTTAAAATTCCCTGAATTTTGGCTGTTGTGCTTGTGATTGCCCAAAATCCCATTTTAGGTGACTCAAGATTAAAATATGACCAATATTCCACTAAACATGGAGTACTTGATAACATGTCACTCTATTTCATAATATTATTGCTCTTGCCAACCCTTTCTGTCTTTCTCACTTTATTCAATCCCTGACAGACCAAAAAGAAACTTGAATACAAACCAGAAAATGGATTTCCTGTTAACTTCCATTGCATTTATTGATTCTCTATTACCAGTTTTTCATCCCTTTCAAAGACATAGGTAATAATTACAGAGTTTATTCTACTACAGCTGTTTCCAATCACAAAAAATGGAACTGTGGCATTGCTAATCTTGGGGATAAAAAGAGATCTATCAAAAAATCTCATATCTGTACAGAAAACAGGTAGGCATTACACACCCATGTATTGCATCCAAAACAATGATGGATAAGTATCAAATTCATTTTCAGGAGCATGGCATAGGTTCTTTGGAGGAAAGCAGACATTTCTGCCTTGTTAATACTTTGGTAAAATTGTCAGCTTTTCCCCAAAGTCACGAGGGGAAGAAATTCACACTGTTACAACCTGAAAGTAAGTCTTCTGTTTGATGTCCCCTATTTCTGGGACCTAAGGGGGAAGTAATAAGTTTGTAATATTTCAGTTTTAATAGCCAGTCAGGTCTTCTGCCTCTGTTCAGGTTTTTCTCCAGTTCCTTTCCCAGGAATCAATATGTGACTGGGAATATTCAGTATTGTACACATGAACTGCTCTCATAGCCACAGTGTGCGAGATGGTTGCACCCAAAATCTTGTCCAGAGCAGTTTGTCCTGCAGTGACTGCACAGGAGGGCCAGCCTCCAGCCCTCAGCACCCCCAGGTTGAAGCCAGCCAAGGAAGGCGGCAGGTATGTGGCCACCAGGCAACTGCTGACTCAGCTGACACCTGCTAAAATCAAAAAATACCTAACCAGATAAATGCAGACTGTACTGAGAGGTCAGCACAAAGCCTGTGATGCTTTACAGCTAAAGGGTAAAGCAGTGTTTATGGGGACACTTATGTTTAGTGCCATTACAGCCCTGGAGGTCGGTGAGGAACAGAAGTGGAGATGATGGTCTACATTCTTACAGATTTTGTCTCTCTGTAAGTTGCCTCTATTCCCACAGAGGAGCAAGCTGCTCAAAAGTGTGAATAACCCAAATGTTACTTCTCAAACAACACAATGCTGAGCTTGAAAGTTTTCTATGTCTAGTTGAGATTAGGGCACTTAGTGGGAAGGAGATCTGTGATCTTTGTTAGTTAAAACAAATTTAAGGGCAAGAGATTGAAAAAGCAATTGAATAAAAAAGAAAATCTTTGTTCTGCAAAACAAATATTTGTTGTTAATTATGAAAAGGGAGTCCTTTCCAGTCCTTTCAAAGTCCTCTTGTCCTATAAGTATTTTAGCAAATGATTGAAAAGAGTAAGAACAGTGAGAATTCGTTGTAGCCCACACACCAGCTTAAATACCAGCTATATCTGAGCCTCTCAGACAAATGCTGAATTGGATCCACTGAAAGGAAAGGAAAGGAAGAAATGGGACTCGTACCATGGTGACTTCTTGCCATGTTCAGCAAAAAGGCCAAGGTACCCTTATGAGAGTGCTCCAATAACAATGGATATTTGTATCATGAGGATAAACATTTGAATAAAGATGAAAGGAAAATCCAAGAAAGTTCTGAAGCCAAAACTGCCATTCAAAAAAAATTCTAACCTCAGCATACACAAATCTTTTTTTAAAAAGTGTGGCCAAATTTTTATTTCAGAGAATCAGTCTTGAAGTAGTGCCCTAAAGTCTTTTAAAAATGCTCTTGAGTAAAAATGATACAATACTGGCCTATGAAGTCTTGAAGAAGAACAGAAAAACTTTTTAAAATATTCATCTCCAAATCTGTGCTTGAAGTGGACTTTAGGAGGTTGATGGGCATGCAGCTGTTTCTGGGCCTGTGTGTGTAAAGGGTAAAAAGCACTGACTAAACAAAAGCTTTTTGAATACTACATGTTGATAGCTCCATATACAGTGTCAGAAAGTTAGTCATCATCCCTGGAGCATGCAATTAAAGTGACAAGATCAAACTTGATTACAGCAGCCTTTTTGGTGCAAAGAAAAATAATGCCATTTTTACAGTAGATTAAATATTCCAAATATGTTTACCTAAACTTCCTTAGGAGGGGGAAGAGAGAGGCGCTGGAAGGAACAAATGAATATTGCAAACGTGTAGGAAATTTTAAGTAAGGTTTAGTTATAGACTGAATAGTTTGGTGTCATTTCTTTGGTATTTAACGATATGCATATTAGTATAGGTGCAGTAATTTAAAAAGTAAGTATGAGACTTGATGCTGAAAAAATCAGTTTCAGAAGGAGTGATATACACTTGTGTATGTAATATACTTTTGTGTTTATATGTGTGCACAGAAAGGCCATTGACCTCGTAAATTAATTAAACTTAATGGAGAATCAAGGGTATGGAAATAATTAGTATAGCATAAATTAATTCATGAGCTCTGTATCAACCCTGAAGCTTAAAAACAAGAGCAGCCTGATGTAATCAATCCCAGTTACAAGGTAAAAGTTTTATATAAATAACAGAGATCCAGTAAGAAACACATGCAGATTGTAATAGTTCACTGTTATTCAACAGCAGGCATGATGCTCAGTTAAACAGACCCAACTAGTGGCCCAAGTGGCTAATGAGACAAGTTGGCATCACTGACTACTTCTGCCTTGCCAGTAGAGATGTACACACTCCAAGGCCAAGTCCTTTGTTCCTGGATCTTACCGTAGGACAGCTGGCTCCAGTGATGTGCCACTTCTTCATTAAGCACAGGAATGAGGCCATAGGACCCAGGGAAGTGCTCAGAACTGGAAGCTCTTATGAAGAGGGCGTGTGGAATCTTCTCAAGGTGTTAGTTTTGTTTACTGCTGATGGAGTTCCAGCTGTGAGACCTGAATGTGTGCTGAGAGCACTCTAAACATCTTCCTGAACTGGGAATTTGGGGTAAGAAACACTCCAGCTTTCTGCCTGTCTTCTGCATCCTTGTAGGCCTTCAGCAGGAGCAAGATGGACAAAGACAGTGGGTATGAAACTGTTCTGAGTCCTGAGATTGCCCCATCTCCTTCTGTATTTCTAACTCAGAGCTCTGCATGCACAGTGGGACTGTCCAGATGTGATTCTTCTCCCACTTCCCTCAGGAGGCTGGGAAGAAGCCAGGAAGATTCTCAGATATTTTATTTTCCCTGTGGGACAGCCATGTCCCAAAATACAATAACATAATTCATCAATCCCAGTACTCTTGAGCCTGAAAAACACTTGGAATGTTTGCCATTGAAAATGTGATCATGCACAAACATATGGAGCTTGTTAAAAACAAGAAGGGAAGTAAAGTAAAATAGACACTATATTTTGATGAATTTTAAAGAATATACATTGTTACATTCAAAGATAAAATGTAAATGTTATTTTGAAACTTATTATTGAACAGTGTAACATACAGATTTCTGCTAAAGAATGTTAGGTTTTCCACGAGCTTGTTTAAAAATTATTCATAGTACTCAGATTCCACTGTTATGCTTTATGCAATCTGTAATGCATTCCCATCTCTCAATACTATTTACAATATTTAACTAAGAAAATCTGTGGCTATCCTCTTTGAAGGCTACTGAACCCTATTAACACCTAGTTATAATTGCATTTTACATGCAATTTCCTTGAGGATTAATTTCCAGTGTATGGCCAAATAAAATTAGATACTTAGCTCTGCTTCAAAGACTTAATCTGAGAGTAAGTAAAAAAAAAATAAGTTAATAAAACACTGTTTTGGTATTCCCTTATTGTCTCTGATACATAGACACTTTTTAAATTGAACTAATTAGGCAAAGCTGATAATATGAACATATTTCAGCACCTGGAATTTCATTATTTTTATTTCATTCCTTTTTTTTCCCACTTGCTAGCTCTGGGACATAGGAGCTAAATCATCAGTAAGCAAAGTCTGTGCATGTTTGGTTTTGCAAGCCTGACTTTTCACACTGTAGGCAGATGAAAGTCTTGGAAATACTGGTGTGCAATACAAGTAGATATCCCATCTAGTTTGAAACTTGACTCCTTAAAGAAGGGAAAGAGCAGGTGGCACAGAATGGAATTCATGACATCACTTATAACAAGAAGCATGAAATAAGATCCCTTGGATTAGCACCTGCCACCTTGTGGGTCTCTGAAAGTGGATCTGTTTTCTGTTAGACCTATTAATCATTGTAAGCTGCTTTAGGCACAGTTACTAAGAGAGAAATGTTTATATCCAGCAACTAAACTGATATGGAGACTCGTCAGCCTCACACTCAAGAAGTATTCTTGTAAGATCACAGACTCCCTAGCAGAGAGTTATGGATCTCTGTGGTATGATAGCTATTAAATATACAGTAGGAATTGTCTGCTTGGGCTCGTGGAGTTCTGAGTTATGCCCTCAGTCTCTTGGGTCCCTACAAAAGCAACTTGGTCTCGTATTTTCACTAGAGGCCGCAAAACAGCGTTCTGCAAAGACAGGCAGACTGGGTCTGATTAACTGGTCTGTACAGAGCTATCTGTCAAGTTCTGCACCACCATCATCTTTTTTTTTTTTCCTACATCTGCAATGATAATACTGAGTTCCTTCCTTTTCCTACTTATTTAGGAACTTGTTCACATAGTCACAATACAAAATCTCTTATTTCGTAAGTGATTTCCCTGGCAAAGAAATTAATTTTTGTGATATATGCCATTAATCCACTTAATTAAATTTAGCATGATGGAATCCCAGACTGACTCAAAGTCATCAAAACTTATGTTGTTATAGCACTGTCCTTCCTCAGAGCTCATATCAGAAGGGAATGATCAGGAAACTAATTTATCTGAGCAGTGAGTCTCTTCAGTTTTTTCTTGTGGAGGTTCTTCTGTGGTGGGGTTTTTTGTTTGTTTTAGACCATAATATATGGCTTAAATATGATATATTTTTGTGAACAGATAGTCTAGCTGACAGATAGCCAAATCAGCTAAGTCAATCTCTCAAGGTACCAAAAAAACCTGGAAGTAAAGGATGCTATTTCATGTAGAGATTATTTAATGGAAAATGAACTACCTGCTGTGAGTAAGTTTCTCATTGTGAACCTCCATGGAGAAAGTCATGCCTGAAGGACTTAATGCTAACATTGGCTGTGTTTGAGCTCAGAAATAATACTTCCTTGAGAAAATGACAGTCTAGATATTAGCAATAACTAAGGATTTTTTAATGGAGCTGGTAGCTGTATCAGAGCAGAAATCTGGTTTAGGTGAGAGGCATGGATGGTACTGCTAGTCAGTTGTACACAACAAATTTTGGAAAAAAAATTATTTTCTGGCAGGTATGTGAGGGATCTGTAACAGGTCAATACTGGGAAAAAGGGTTGCTAGCCTTGAAACAGCATATTGCATTCTTTAAGAGGTTAAAAAATAGCAAACGTAGGCTATGAATAGCTTTACTCAACAGTTATTCAAAACTAGCAGAAAATTTAATCTCTGCTCTTCTCAATTTACTTTAACAATGAAATCCAAGAAGACTTCAATTTTTCCTGAATGAAGAAATTACATTTCATCTATCTTATTATTATTATTATCAATTTCTTGCCAAGAATTGGGCTGAGAGAGGTAACACACATCCTTGAGGACTAGGATATTTGTAGAGTCCCTTTGTTCTGAAAAGATCCTGTCAAACAATTGCTACAGCAGTAGAATATGTTCACAGCTATTCCACAGAATATGTTCTGTTACCAGAAAGCTGAACACAGCCTCTGAATGTTCCTGCTCCAGCATTATTGTCTGGAAAAATAAGCATGTATTGAGTTTTCAGTGTTTTGAACCAAAGACTTCTGATAGACATTAAAAAAGAGATTAAGTCAGCAGAGAAGAGATGTCAAACAGTCCTGTATTAATTGTACATCAGATTTTTGGAGTTCAGTACTTATGATACTCTGACTGCCTGGTTACTTATACACTGTGCTGGTTGGCAACAACACACAAAACACCTTCTAGGGTGTGAGAATGTATTTATTTGAGTATTTATACTCCTGCTGCCTCAGGTTCAAAAATCAGGCTGGTCCACCAACAGCTTTGCAGAAATTAAACAATCTTGCAGTTTGGCTGGTATGAAGCACCTGGAAAGTGGCCCTGAGGAGAGTCAGAGAGCACTTGCAACACAGTCTTACTGCTAGAACATATATATAATATAGCATAATCAGAGCAGCAAAGATAATTCACATACATATATAAACCAGAATTTAAATAGTTCTTGTTAAAAGAGCACTTCATTTAATTTGTCACAAGCGTGTGATATTTCCTAGGGATTCAAAAAGTTGACTTCTACTGTTTACTTTATCTAGCAAGAAAGGTGATCATGCCTCTTACTCAGAACCTCCTGAAATGAACTCAGATTAACCTCTTATTACAGCAAATGAAAACTGAGCCAGAAATCCAGACATCAGCCTGAATAAGCAGGGTGCTCATGAGCC
This sequence comes from Notiomystis cincta, assembly GCA_013398075.1. Classification (NCBI taxonomy): domain Eukaryota; kingdom Metazoa; phylum Chordata; class Aves; order Passeriformes; family Notiomystidae; genus Notiomystis; species Notiomystis cincta. The sequence continues at coordinate 32,606 of VZRX01023103.1, read as the reverse complement.
TGAGAAGTCATCAAATCTTGTCTGGCATGATCATAGAGAAGAAGAACAGGATGAGAAGATCCCAAGGTGAGCCAGTAGTCACAGGCACATCCTGTGGCACAATGCTGCACCAGAAACTGGCAACATAAATGCATAGAGCTCAGGGCTTTTTGGAACTAGGGTGTGCTAAAGCATCCGTGTAAAGATAAATGAGTAACCAGAGTATGGACACTCTGTTTTGGAAGACAAAAGGTTTATTAGCATAGGACTTGTTTAGTTTACAAATCTAGGAACCACTCAAGTTTTGTCTCTGAGCTGATTGGTTTATATCAGTTGGGGCAAAATTATGATAATCTGATTTAGTTTAATATACAGTGTGTTTCCACTGTGCAATATCATAGAGTCATAAAGTAGTTTGGAGATTAAGGGACTTTTAAAAGTCCAGTTGCTTGCAATGATCAGGGTCATATTTCAACTATCTCAGGCTGCTCAGACCTCTGTCTGACCTAACCTTGATTATTTCAGGGATGGAGCATCTACCATTTCTCCTGGCACCCACTTCCACTGTTTAATCACCTTCATCATAAAAATTTCTTCATTATATGTACTCTGAACCATCCCTCTTCCAGGTTAAAACCATTATCCCTTGTTCCATTGCTACAGGCACCTGGCCCCATCTTTCTTATAATCTCCCAATAAGTATTGAAAGGAGGAAACAAGGTCTCCCCATAATATATGCCTTGCCTTTATGTCTCTATTGACCCAATAAAGTATGAAGAGTTATAGAAATCTCAAGTGTCACATTGATTAAATTTTACCAGTACCTGGAGACCAACAGTTGGCAAAACCCACTAAATCAATGCAGCCCGTTCTGCAAGGCTGCTGCTCTGGAAACTCCTACAGATTAGTAAGATTTGGGTTGTGCAGTGCAACAAGTGAAGACTGTTTGCCAACAGACTCCTCTGAGAAGGCTGGCAATAGCCATGCTCTAATCCTCCTACTCCTGTTACCAGGAATCACCACGGAACTGACTTCCACCAGGGCCTTTCCTGCCTGCCCACGTGACAAGAAACTGAACATTAATCATGCAAAGGCTTTTGTCAATTCGTAGGAAAAGACTGATGTTGTCACTGAATCACAGAATCATTTGGACTGCCGTGTGATGAAACACGCAGGCAATCCCTGGGATGGGATGTTCTCCTGGGTGAATTCAAATATATCATATTTTTCTGTCATGTTTTGCAATTTTAATGCTATCATGTTTGCATCTTTTGGAGAAAAAAACCCAAAATTTTTTCCTTTTCTCCATTCAATGTGTTGCTGCTATCTAATCAGCCTGAAATTATTTCCTCTGATCCACTTCCTCACTCATGCATCTGAGTCTTGTTTGCTTGCTCGCTTCTGCAGCTGCAAGTATCAAAGAGGAGTCTTTTCCAATGCACAGCTATGGAAACATGGGGAAGGCATATGCTCCTTGTAGTCACTCCTGCACAAATGGCAGCAGTGCAGTACATGTTCTCAGCATTAAGGAAACTGGATACAGTTCTTATATTTTTGCTCAAATCCATCAGCTACTTAATTCTCAGGACTACAAAGGAACAGTCAATATGGATTAAGCTTTTGAGGGAGGAATAAAAAATTGCATAAATGTAGCATAGGAAAGAGCCACCAAAGTAAACTAACAAGGAATATTCAGGATGGAAAAACATCTTGTGATAACCACAGTAGTGAAACAACTGGGATAGACAGCACAAGAACATCTCCACCATTTGAAGCTGGAAGACAGGTCTTCCTTGAGAAGAGGTGAGGGAAACAGTCTTTAGGAGTGACCTAGATTTACTTGTCGAGCTGTTATGAGGAACAGGATGGACTAGAAGATCTCTTGAGATTCCTTCCAGCCCTGTGATCCTGTAATCCCTCCTTTCTTAGAATTTAGTAATTAATAAAATCATTATTATTGCTTACTTGACCTTGGAGGCCTCCTTCCACATTTGTTTGTTCACTCATGGTCTGGTCACATATATCTCTGTAGCAATTATAAGGGTAATTGTACCTGAAATAGCCTGAAGGGAAGATTGATTGTAGCTTGTGTGAGTGGAGGTCAGCAAACTGGCTGAGACTCCAGCCTGTTCTGCTGCCCTCCAAAGCTTTTTATTTTGATGTACTGTAATGTGTTTTATAAAAATCCATTACTCTCATGCTCTAAACCAGGAGCTTCGCCTCAGTCCCCTGCCTTATATGTTACAATACAATTCAAAAGAAAAGATTAAGCAGATAGTTTAAATATGTGCTTCACCTCCTAATTAAAGGGCAGGTGGTCTCCCCAAACCAGAACTAAATCAGCCCTGCAGTAAATTTAAGCCAAGCCTGAAGCAAGCCTTCTGGCTGCAAAAGCTGTAACAGATTGCCTGTATTACCCTCAGCCTTAAGCACAGAGCCTGTTCTCTGCTAATGCAGTCTGATCCTTTCATGCTGGTTTCTTTTTCTGTTTGGCTTTTCATTTTCTAAAACAGCAAATTTCAGCTGACATCACTATTCAAAAATTGTCTTTTGTGTGACTGGAGTGAATCATGTTATAATCTGTCCTGGGCTACTGTAACCTTAAATCTTGTTTTGGAGCTCAGTTGCTCCTTCTCAGAAGCTGGTAATGGGTACCTGATGGTTGTACTTGACAGCAGGTGCTCTAAGGTTCTAAAGGCTTAAGTGACCCTAACTTTCATTATTTGCTCGTAATCATGTTCAAAATTTACAAATCTTGAAATTATGGTGAAAGAAGAGTTTCTCAGAGGAATATTCACTTTGAAAATAAAATGCCTGTGTTGGTTTGCTACATTCCATGCACGAGGAAGGGTGGTCCTTTATAATTTTTGGCTGTGATTGTTCTAAAGTGTGGCACTAATTCAAACAATACAATCACACAGAGGATAAGATCGACAATTCTATTTTTATTTCAGACAAATCTTGGTCTCTCTCTGAAAATAACTGATCAGTTAAAACAACTCAACAAAGAGTCTCACAATATTTTTCAAACTTAAAGCCTACTTTGTACCTTCTCTGTATCTTCTGAAATCTATTTGTAGTTCAACAGCACTTCACTTTTATTTTGGCTAGCACATTTTATTTCTTATGCTTTTAAATAGATTGTCATGAATACAAATATGCAAACTGATTACTGGAAAAGAAACTATGATTTTGCTATGGAAACAAACAGTGTCTTGTTGTTCCATGGAAAACTGATGTAGAATAATTCACCTTTCAGAATAGACTAAGAAACATGCTGAGCATATTGAGAGATTCAGCCAGACCTCAGAAGCTGTAGACCAAAGATTTTACAGCAGATGTATTAAATTATTTTTTAAAATCTACTATAGAAACATTTTTAAGAACAGTCATCATCCATAGTAGCAAATCTTACAAAGATAAAGCATCAGACTAAAACTCCAGGAAGCAGGGCATGAGAAAACCTCTCTTTATTATTTTTAATCAGTCTTGGGAATCCAGAGAGGTCTTGTCTGGCTGGAAGCTGCCAAATGTTGTCCCAGTTTTCAAAAAGGGCAAGGAGGAGGACCCCAGAAACCACAGGCCTGTCAGTCTCACATCAGTGCCTGATAAGTTATGCAGAAGATTATTCTGGAAGTTATTGAGAAATACCTGAGAGACAATGCAGTCATTGGTCACAGCCAGAACAGCTTGATGAGAGGAAATTCCTGCTTATCAAACCTGATTTTTATTTTATAACAAGGCAACCAGACTAGTTGATTAAGGAAAGCAAATTCATGTGATCTTTTTGGATTTCAGTAATGCTTTCAATACTGTCTCTCACAGGATTCTTTTGCCCAAAATGTCAAGCATTCAGTTGGATAAACACATCATGTAATGAGTGAGCAACTGGCATAAAGGGTTACAATGAATGGGGTGACATCAGACTGGGGACCTGCCACTGGTGGGGTTCCACAGAGCCCCATCCTTGGCCCTCTGCCCTTCAACATCTTTGTAAATGACATGGATGCAGGACTGGAAGGGATACTGAGCAAGTTCACAGATAATACAAAATTGGGAGGAGCTGGTGACTCCATGGAAGGCAGGGAGGCCCTGCAGAGACCTTGACAAATCAGAGGGGTGGGCAGTCACCAACCACATGAAGTTCATCAAGGAAAAGTGCCAGATTTACTACCTGGGATGGGACAGCCCTGGGTGTCTGAGGAATGAGATGCTGGAGAGCAGCCCTGTGGAAAGGCACTGGCAGTGGCAAGTTGACCATGAGCCAGCAGTGCCCTGGCAGCCAGGAGGGCCAACCCTGTCCTGGGGGGCATCAGGCACAGCATCACCAGCCGGGCAAGGGAGGGGATTGTCCTGCTCTGCTCTGAGCTGGGGCAGCCTCACCTCCAGTGCTGGGGGCAGTTTGAGCGCCACAATGTAAGAAAGACACTAAACTATTACAGTGTCCCAGGGAGGGCAACGAAGATGGTGAAGGGCCTTGAGGTAAAGCAATATGAGGAACAGCTGGGGGCTCTTGGTCTGTTCAGCCTGCAGGAGACTGAGGGAGACCTCATTGCAGTTATAGCTTCCTTGTGAGGAGTGGGGGGCAGACATTGATCTTTTCTCTGTGGTGACCAGTGACAGGACCTGAGGGAAGGGCCTGAAGCTGAGTCAGGGGAGGTTTAGGTTGGATATTAGAAAAAGTTTTTTCACCCAGAGGACACTNACTCCATGGAAGGCAGGGAGGCCCTGCAGAGACCTTGACAAATCAGAGGGGTGGGCAGTCACCAACCACATGAAGTTCATCAAGGAAAAGTGCCAGATTTACTACCTGGGATGGGACAGCCCTGGGTGTCTGAGGAATGAGATGCTGGAGAGCAGCCCTGTGGAAAGGCACTGGCAGTGGCAAGTTGACCATGAGCCAGCAGTGCCCTGGCAGCCAGGAGGGCCAACCCTGTCCTGGGGGGCATCAGGCACAGCATCACCAGCCGGGCAAGGGAGGGGATTGTCCTGCTCTGCTCTGAGCTGGGGCAGCCTCACCTCCAGTGCTGGGGGCAGTTTGAGCGCCACAATGTAAGAAAGACACTAAACTATTACAGTGTCCCAGGGAGGGCAACGAAGATGGTGAAGGGCCTTGAGGTAAAGCAATATGAGGAACAGCTGGGGGCTCTTGGTCTGTTCAGCCTGCAGGAGACTGAGGGAGACCTCATTGCAGTTATAGCTTCCTTGTGAGGAGTGGGGGGCAGACATTGATCTTTTCTCTGTGGTGACCAGTGACAGGACCTGAGGGAAGGGCCTGAAGCTGAGTCAGGGGAGGTTTAGGTTGGATATTAGAAAAAGTTTTTTCACCCAGAGGACACTGGCACAGGCTCCCCGGGGAAGTGGTCACAGCACCAAGCCTGACAGAGTTCAAGAAGCATTTGTACAATACTCTCAGGAACATGGTTTGACTCTTGGGATGGTCTTGTGCAGCTCCAGCAGCTGGACTCAATGAACCCTTAGGGTCCCTTACAGCTCAGCTTATTCTGTGATTCTGTAACATAAGGCATAAATAGCAGCTATTTATGGCCAAAATTTAAATCATAACATTTTTGCTTTCTGCTACTGGAAATACAAAAACTCTGTAAGTGCTTGTGTTTATTTTTCCTTTAGTATTTCCCAGTTCTCTACATTTTTGTTTCTTGGCATGTCTAGACATGTCTCAGCATTAACACATCTGAACAGTTCAGAATGTAGCTAACACAAAAGACTAATGTTCCTCTAAATGTCTTAGGACTTGCTGAAGTAGATGCAGTCTGAGATTTGTTAATATGCAAGAGAGGGTTTCTTGCAGTGGATTTTTTTTCCTCCTAGGTACAGGAGGAGACAAAAACCCTCTCCTTTAATCCTTTTTATATATATTTTATTTTTTCAAGTTTTCAGAGTAAGTGTGGGAGACCTAGGTCTACTTCATTCCTGTACACAGCATGGTGTTGGAGGGTTACTACTGCTCATTGCATGGCCCTCAAAAGATGCCTGAAGCATTAGCCAGAGAAGACTGGAAAACAACCCCTGCTGAAACTATCCCATTTTGCAGAAACATTCCAAATTTCTTGGCCAATATAACGCAATCTCTAACATTCAGTACTCATGGGAGAAGAGGACCTGGTTTCTAGTCTGTATTTCATTGGCAGTATTTTATTCTGTGAGAGGTCATAAATTACCTTTATTAAAAGAGACTGCTTTCTTTTCCCAGTCAAGTCCTTAAATATATAATACAAGATGTTCCTGTTGTCTCTGGATCAGTAAGAGCTCAGTGTGTGAAAGTTCATGGTGAACTAGTGACAACAGAAAGGGAATACAACTCTCCCAACCCACCCTGCCCCCTTCTTCACACAACACACATATACTAAACCTGAGACTGACATATGAGTGTGGGATTGCAGGGAGGAAGGAAACCAGATTGGCGTTCCCATATTTGAATGACTGAAATGAGAGAGGGTAGGGAAGAGTGGTCAGGACCATAATAGTTTGTCATCTTCCAATGAGCTCTTATTAAAATAAAAGTTGTTTATTTCAAGGTTGTATGGCCTATTTTAAGGGGACATGGTATAATAGTCAAGACCTTTCTATGACACTAAGTTAGTCACCAAGGACATGGACTAGAATTCAAGTAATAGCATTATCTTTTAGTATTTTCTGTCTGAGTACTACTGGGATGCAATCTCTGAGGCTGGACCCCATCCTGGGCTGGCCACTTCTCCCATGCACTGCTCAAGCAGCCCATGGCTGCAAGTACTGACTGCTCCCCTGCCAGCCAGTTGCAATGATGTCCTTTGATTGTAGCCTTTAAATCTGAATCAGGAAAGAAGTTCTGTCCACTGATAACCATATTCTCCTGGAGAATACGACATCAGTGAATGTGGAAAATAAGCAAACTCCAAATTTTTTGCTATGCCTTCATTCTTCTTCCTCAATTTAGAGACTTAAAAACAAATTCACACAGAGAGCTCACAAATGGATCAGAAATTTCAATTAGCAATTCTCTCAGAACTCTGGATTACTGTTGGTATAAGCATGTTGGTGTTCTCTGGAGGTGCACAAAGTTTTGTGCTACTGGGGGCAATTATGGATTACAGTGGTGTTAATCTAAATATAACAGAAGTTTCTAAAATGACAATTTATACAGTTGTATCTCTATAAATGCATGTCTGTCATCTAGGATCTACCTCCTGTCTTATTTATGATATTTATGATCACTGGTTGACAAAATTCTGATATGACACAAAGTTCAAAATCATGTGGTAAAGTTGTTCTACATCACATTTTTAAGTGAGTACAAAGTGCTATGTTCCCACAGAAGTTCAGTACTAATAGCTGGAACAAAAGGCTATTAAGACTCACAGGCAAATAGCCATGTAGTTACAAGCACTCTTCAATGTAATCAAGGCATCTCTGGGCTGAACCACTTGGATTTAGGTTTAAACCTAAGAGGCAGATGCAATTTGCAACAAGCAGCCTATTTCTAAATTCTTAGTCAGATGCCCAAGACAGAAATCCTTCATCCAGTTCCCAGCATTTTAAAACAGGAATACTAACCATAAGAGGAAAACACACCAATATATGACATTCTGACCCCAGTGGGGCTGTTTAAGGAGTAACAGCAACCAACACTTTTTTCTTAGTTTAAATACTTCAATTATTATTGTTTTCAATGGTCAAAAATCCTTAGGATCATTTCAGTAAACCTATCTTAGAGAGAGATATTGCATGAGAATTTATGCTGACAGAACCAAGAAGATGATAATTTTTGTGAAGGAGTTGGATTGCCCTACTGGTGCAAAACTTTTCCTTCATTGTGCTGGGGCCTGGAGATTACAGCTGGTTATAATGGGCACAGTGGCAAAGGAGCTCCAAAGACTGGGAAGAGTGCAAGTGTTGTGCCACCATGCAATGCAGAAAGCCAAAAAGGGCAATTGGTGCAACAATTGGCTGATTACATTATAATAATCCCAGAGGGAAAACAAACATACAAATGAAGCCCCGAAACCCATGGAATGCACCAGCAGAAAAATTGAAGAATATGAATAGCGTTAATGCTGATAAACAGGCTGTGAAGGAAGGCAAGTCTTACTAAACACATCTGATTTATTCTTTAACACAAATGCAACTGTTAATCAATAAAAAGTTGATTTTCAAACTCATCAGGCTATTCAGTTTGGGATGGTTATCCAAAGAAACAGATCCTAAAGAAAGTACTGGTTCCACCACATCTTAAAGTTCCACCACTTCTTAAAATTCAACTAGTGTGAACTCTAGTCTCTAAGAATTTGCATTCAGATAACTCCTCTAATTGTTTTGATGGCAGTTTCTCAACAACAAGTTTTTTTTATTTTATCATCTGGTATTTGACCTCAAGTTTTTTTGTTTTCCTCAGAAACTTAAGTATCACACTTGGTATGTTGGTCTTTCAGCTACTGTACTTTGTCAAGCATATAGGTATGAGATTGGATAAAAATGGACATTTTGCTAACCTGTTATACTAATTATACTAAATTATACTAAATTTTTAATGTTTCTCTGTCTCTCTCTCTCCCCATTGTTTTTTGCCTTTCCTTATTCTGGTTTTCTTTTGTTACAGCCTGCATTCTTCTTGTTCCTCTGTGCTCAGTTTTGTGTATTTTTTTTCCCTTCTTTTCTCTTGCTCTCCCTTCACCTCTCTTTCTGCTCTGTTGTGCCTCATTTGTCATTCAAGCAGCTTCCATTACTATAATACAGTCCAAAAATTTGCAACTGGTTAGGAACTTTATGAATATTTCAGTGTTACATCCAAAACTTGAAATATATTACTGGAGAAGAATAAGACAGACTGAAACCAAATGAGTTTTAAAAAGCACTGCTGTGGAAACTGAAATTGTAGAGCAGCGTGAACTCATAATTACCAGTTACAAACAGATAAAATAAGACAGATAGGAAGAGTTCAAACAGGAACTTTTTAAATGTCTTATATAACTGCTGAATTTTCCGGTAGCTGCACAAGAATTACACCTCACAGTGACTCGGAAAAACAAACCCAATGGCACCGCTGGGACACAAGGGCGAACATACAAATTGTGACTAGCACAAAGAGCTGATTTTCATGCAATCCAAATTAAATAGTACTAAAATGCTTTTGTTTTGCTTAAAGATCATGTCAGTGTCGTTGCTGTCTGTGTGACTTTCAAAAGCTCATCTCTCTGAAAGGGGTGAGCCCTTGAGTGCGCACCGAAGTCGTAATTCCCCATTTTCTTTCATGGGTCAGGTAACAAGGAGTAGTTTTCCTTGGCTCTCCAAGTTAAGCAGAAATCAATCTTAAAAATTCTGGGACTGGTGGAGAACAAGGCAGAGAATTTTAGCATGAAGACAGCTCCCAAGGCAAGGAGTGGGGACCTGTGTAGAGTCTTGCTGTTGGTTTCTTGAGGGCAACTCCCATCAGTGAGTCCAGTCAGCTGAACTCCCAGAACAAGGGAAGCCTGTCAGTGCCCTGACACTTTACTGGAAATTGAGACATCTTTATAGGCAGATATGAAGGACTCCCCAGTTTATACAGCACACCAATGTCAAAGAAAGAGTAAGACTTTGTATTGGGAAGCTGATGAGCAGCATTCATGTAGTGGCTGAATTTTCATTAACTATAGGCTCTACCAGTTGTGAACTGAATCTAGAAATATAGAACTACAATCCCATTCATCCTATCCATTTTCAATAGGAACATATTCTATTCAATAAAATAGAATTTGCAAGCCTGTATATTGTCTTGTTATAAATGTGAGTGGTTAAGCACTCTAACAGTGATTCCATTCAGCTGTCACTTACAAGGGAACATTTGTTCCTACAGGACAGATTTCAGGAGCAGATCACCAGGATGTGCAACCTATATAGTTTAAAAACATCCTTTATGTCAATGATGCAATTGTCATATATAACTACAATGCAAAAATACTTTGGGGGAGTTTACCAGCATGGGACATCAGTGAAAAACACACCCTCAGTTAGGAAAACACTCTGACTCTGGGCTTCTGGCTTCCATGTATTATCATTTGCATCTAGTATTCGAAGGAAACCTTATTCAGACTGTCAAGATTTAGTCCTTTCATCTGAAATCTCTGATTAGCCCAATTGTCTATAGAATGTGGGTAGTGTCAAAAATTGCAGAGATTGCAGTAGACTGAGAGTAAACACACAGAAATGTATTGTGGAAGAAACCCTATCCAGAGTCTTTCAGTAAAAACAAGCACCAAAAAAAGTAAACTGCAAGAGATTGGGAGATTGTTGCATATAATAGTTGACATTACTGCTTCCCAAGGAAATTCCCAAATGAATTAAGTAGGATCTATTCCTTTATAACTAGTTGCATCATCATTGTGAATCTTTTTTTTTTTTTTTTTCTTTTTTCCTGCTCCCTTTGGAAGTGTAGGTTTCAGGGCCNGTAGACTGAGAGTAAACACACAGAAATGTATTGTGGAAGAAACCCTATCCAGAGTCTTTCAGTAAAAACAAGCACCAAAAAAAGTAAACTGCAAGAGATTGGGAGATTGTTGCATATAATAGTTGACATTACTGCTTCCCAAGGAAATTCCCAAATGAATTAAGTAGGATCTATTCCTTTATAACTAGTTGCATCATCATTGTGAATCTTTTTTTTTTTTTTTTTCATTTTTCCTGCTGCCTCTGGGAAGTGTAGCTTGCAGTGCAAAACGGTGAGCCCCAGAAATGAAACAAGGGTTAAGAATTTCTAGAAGAAGAGAGAAAAAGGAGGTCAGGGGTTGATTTTAAGCCTGCAGATGACACAAAATGTGGAGGGTGAGGAGATAAAGAAAAATGGAGAAGAGACAAGGAGCAAGAGGAAATTTTTCTTTCCTGTTTCCCATTAACCTGACTCATTGGAAATGCTCCTAGACTAAGCTACATGCTCATGCAATGTTCCACAAACAAGAAGTCAGTATCTTGTCCTTGACACAGAGATGTTCAAAAGCACAGTCAGACACTAAAAACAGAGGAATAACATCTAATCACTGAGATGTCTGTCTAAATTTCAAGGTGGGAAGTGAAAGTAATTATGGCATAGGAACAAGGCTAATTTTGTGTGCAAAGGAATGCTAATTTTGCTAATTTGACATAACTGAGGAACCACATTAGGAGCTAGTGAGATAAAAGAAGCAGCTAGAGAGTCTGCTGAAGAAGATAGTTTACTTCTGTGGAAGGTTACTGTTTGGTAATGCTGGTTCAGGAAATCACAGGAGACTTAGGCTGGAAGTGACCTCCAGAGGCCATCCAGTCTGACCCTGTCACCAAGCAGACTGGCCTCCTAAGTTAAATCAGCTTGTCTGGGGCCTTGCCCTGCTCATTCTTGAAAACCTCCAAGGGCAGAGATTCCATCAGGTCTCTGCTCAATCTGTTCCAGTGCTTAACCACATTCATCATGACTTTTCCCCTCCTTCTTCTTCATTTCTATATTTCATGTTTTGTCTACACCTACATACAGATTCCCATTTTCTGTGTCCTAACAGGGGTTTCTGCCATCCATAATGCCAAATACAGATATGACAATGTATGTATGCAAGTGCTGAGGAAATGAAAATTGTAAGAGAGGGCAGCTAGAGGATATCTCTGCTCTTGTGAGACTCCACCTGGAGCACTGTGTCCAGCTCTCAGCCCACCAACATAAGAAGGACATGGAACTGGTGGAGCAAGTCCAGAGGAGGGCCAGGAAGATATCAGAGTTGGAGAACCTCTCCTGTTAGCACATGATGATAGAGTTGGGGCTGTTCAGCCTGGAAAAGAAAAGGTGCAGGGAAGACCTTAGAGCATCTTCCAATACCTAAATGGGGCCAACAAGAAAGCTGGAGAGGGACTTTTTACAGGGATGTGAAGTGCTGGGAAAAGGGGCAATGGCTTCAAACTGAAAGAGGGTAGGTTTAGATTAGTAACTAGGAAGAATTCTTTATGGTGGGGGTGGTGATGCACAGAGAAGCTGTGAATGCCCCTCACTGAAAGTGTTCAAGGCCAAGATGGATGGGACTCTGAGTAATCTGGTCTAGTGGAAAGTGTCCCTGTGAACTTAAAGGTACCTTCTAACCCAAACCATCCTATGACTCTATGATTCTGTGACATCTTCTTATGAGCTATTGTTTTTGCAAGTTCTAAAATGGTACTCTTTCTTCTCCATGCACCAGAATATTGTAGGCCATGTAAAGCTGATTGCTTAAAGTACCACTGAATGCATTAAGAAGAGCTGAGCTGAATTGCAAAACTCACTGCATTAGACCAGGTCTGTAGCAACCATAGTTACAGCAATGTATGCATTCTAACATTTAAGGAGTGGCAAAATTATGATTTCTCTACCATTTCAACATGACAAAACTGCTTTCTTTACAAGAAGAAATAATTTAATCACTATGAAAGCTTTGCAATTATAAAGGAAAATTACCTTCTAATATTACAAGTGGAAGAGCCAAAATTGTTCAAAAAGGCAGGATAAGATATATTCTGTTTCCTCATTTTATCTAGAAATTGAAATTATTATACTCTGAAAAAATTGCCTGTTTGTCACCTATCTATGGCTAATGAAAGGACAACTGCATTAATTTAGCCCACACATGTCAAATAGAACAAGTGGGCAAACTTTTAAATATATTTAATTTATCCACAGTGAGCAGCACCTTCTTTACTAGAGTATGTTTTCCTTCTTCTCTTCCCCCCAAAATCTGATGTCACTATTCCCTATCCAAATAACTAAAAAAAGGCTTTTCAACACAGTATTGTATGGACTGACAGGGTCACTTGCCTGCAAAACCACGACAGACCTGCACAGACACAAGATCCTACACATGCCCTTCCTGGAGCAGCAGGAAATGGAAAATAGGTAAGTGTCTTGGCATGCTGATGGTCTGGAAGGTGTGAGCTGGCCACTCAGAAACATGCTTACTCTGACTGGCCAGCCAGCTAAGAATCACAATTCTCAGCTGATGCTGAGCCAAGTGACACAAATTGTCTGTTACACTAAGATATTGCTGACTGAGATGTACTCTGCACATGGATCCTGCATCATGCAGAAATTATTCCATCAGCTATCTGGTACAGCCAAAATCACAGCACTCTCCTGACATTCTTCTCTTTAGAAATTGAACACTTCTTTTTATAAGACATTATCGGTTTTATTTATTTTCTTTCAGACAAATATATAAGCAAACTTCATCCAGAGTTGGAGGCAGAGTGATGCAATAGAAATTGTACTGAGGGATTAGTGCACGAGTATCTGTATGTTAATCACTGCAGTGATTGTCAGTCTTGCAGACATATGTGCACTGTATTTGCACAGGAACATTTCTCCAAGGATTTACTACTGTCACTGGCATAATAATACAATACAGTTGCTTGTAAACAGCACATGGCCAAGGTGAAAGGAGCATTTTTTTAATGAGCACCTTGTCTTCCTTTATTTACTAGACTGGAAAATCTAGTATCAGCATCTTCTAGAGGAGGCAATACTTTCATAAAAAAAATTCCTTCCAGACTAGTTTAGCTTTGCCATTACTCACAGTGCATAGCACCTACATAACTTTTGATTGGGAAGTGTCTTGCATCTGACCAGATCAAAATGTACTCAGAGGAAGATCCTTCAAGGTCATATGTACTGGCAGCTGACTGAGCTGCAAAGTCTGCTAAAACTCTCTTGGCTACCCCAGCTGACTGTGGTTTGGAATTCCTTGTTACAGTATGCTTTGAAGTGACATCACATGTAAAATTAAGAAGCAGGTGGTGACTTCAGTCAGTGTTTGCTCTAGAATATATGCAGATTAATTCTCCATTTTAGATAGATGGATGGAGCTGAAAATTCAAGAAGAAATTTTCATAAGAAGAGAACATTAAAAACAATGATAAAATGGAGCAGAAAATTTTAGGTTATCAATAATATTTTACCTTGGTTGTTTGAAGAATTTTAGAAGATTTTTTAGGTGATACATAAATGCAGTGCCATGAGTGCACTAATAGGCTTAAATTGCTTTGACCAACCTCACTTGGGATCTCACCCACACAAGCTCTGCAGACTGGTCCCGGAATTCCATTTAAGCTCAGGCTTGGGCCCTCAGTTCTAGACTGAGTATGATGCTTTTGTAGGTAAAAATCATAACTTAAATTACGAATGTTTTACAGGCTGCAGATACTTTGTTGTGGATGACTGGCTGAAATTGAACTTTTGAATTTTCTGTCAGGAACCTGCTAGCAAAAAGCAATACAGGAGTGTTGTAAATTTTGGTAAAAATTGAACTAACCTAAAGCAGCAAATTCTGAGTCTGTTGATTAATGAAAGAACCTAAGACACAACCATTTGTGCATAGACTGCATAGGTTTTGATGAACATGGCTCTGCAAGGGAAGCCTCCAAGTATGTACTCATCAAATAGAAAAAGAGATCTATTCTCAGTTTTTATGTTGTTTTTGGTTTTTGTGTTTTTTTTCCTTAAATAACCTCTGGATCTGCTATGGCTGTTATTTACTCTACTTGGTCTGTGATACCTGTAGTTGTAGGTATCTTATTCTGTTTCTGGCACTGTCTCTGGGTTGACTTCAGCCCTACTAACTTGTCTTCTGCTCTGCCTCCTTTTCTCCAGCTGCACCTCCCCCTAACTGCAGTCCCTGGTGAGACAGTGGACCTCATGGGTCCCTCTGCTTTGGTGGCACTGTGCTGTGACCCACCCTGCTCAGAGGTGGGGGGATTGAAACCTCACTGGGAGAACAGAACCCCACCTGCACTTCCACCACCCTCTGCTATTGCTCACCCTGCCTGCTCTGGCTGTTTCTTGGTGGTCTCTCAGAACAACAAACCTACCTACACTTCTAGAGACAATGAATGTTGGCTAAATTTCCTGTTCTCCTAGAAATCACTTTCCTGACAATGCTAGGCACAGTGCAGCTCACAGGAAGCCTGACATATTTTTGAGTGTTTGTTTTGTTTTCACCTTGTTCTGGAGAAGTCATGGGGTAGAACTATGGATTTGTGAAGAAATTAAAGGAGAAAAGAAAAAGTAGAGGTCAAAATCAAAGGGAATGAAAGTGAGAGACCTAGATTTTCAGAGTACAGTGGAGCATTCAGAGCTTCCTGCTTGGTCCTCAAGGGAAAGAGCAATTTTTTTCTCTGATCTGCTAGGACAGCAGGGGCTAGGAGAAAGTCTTAAGGGTCACCAGAAACACTTTGTCAAAGCAGAGAAACAGAACAAAACAAACTCCAAGGGTGTGACAATATGTTGAATGTCAAAGTACAGCCGTTTCCCATCACTTACTGGTGAACCAACAGCAAAAACCTCAGCTCAAGCTAGCTGTAAGACTGGGGGACAAAGAAATTTCTGTGGTTAGTCAAACTGTGAACCACCAGCTTGAAGAATTTATAGAAGAGGCAAATAAAATGTTAAGATGCATCAGGCAAACTATTTCCAGTTTTCTACTTCAAATGCTATTATGTACAAGCTCATCTAAAATATTGCTGTAATTCTGGCCACCCACTTCAATTCATCTACTTTTTGTCATATGTATTTAGCAACATAATAGAATCTCCTTTCTATTCTATTTCTTGAGAAATTGGTTTGAGCCTAACAAGATAGAGGCTGGCAGAAAACTAAAATATAAGGGCAGTAAACAAGAGGGAGAAGCTCTTTGTGCCAGAACTTGATTCTGTTGGTAGAAAATCATTTGAGCATTAAGTGGCAATCAGTGAGTTTAGTCCAATAGTCAGAAGATCCTTTTATAATATAAAACAAATGGATGAGCACAAGAAGACTAAAGGACATTCAAAGATTTTGAATGAAATTTAATTTAAGAAGAATTTAAGAAAACACATCTCTCAATTTACCTTTTTTTTATTATTTTCACAGTTTCTTTTTAATATGCATCAATAATTTTAATTCAATAGTCTGAGGTTTTTAGCTGAAGATACCTTTAATTTTTCCAATCCAATGCAGCAAATTATTATTTTCCTTTCTATAAACAGACATAATAAAGGTAGCACACTTTAAACTGTGACTATAATACTGGTATGGAGTATGAGCCCACTTCCTAATATAGGATCTGAAACATTCTTTTACATTCTACTGAATTTCTCAGGCAGTATACCTCAGAAACACAAGCCATATCTAAACCTTTGGTCAACAGAAGGACTATCCCACATCACCTCCATCTTTATTACAGTGAAGATTGCAAATGGGTGATAGATAAAATAGAAAAATGTTCCAATATATGGAAGCATTTTAATATTCCACCACAGACTACAGAGAGAATCACCTGAAACTACTTTAAATCTCTATGTGTTTGAGAAACATAAAAGAAAACACCTTCTGAAACTCTGAAAATCATTAGGAGAGGAGGACAAGTGACTGAAAAGCTTTGATCTTCTCTATAAACAATCTCTATGATAGGACAGTGTGCACTATTAACAAGCTTGCAGGTGCTGGGAAGAGCAGGCAATATTGCCTTTCCAAGAAACAGGGCTCCCACTCTGAGAGACACTGACAACCAGAGAAGTGAGCCAAGAATCTCGTGAACTTCAAGTTGCACAAGGAACAGAATAAATAAAAAAAGTAATGGAAAGATAAGGATTATTAGAATATAGCTTTGATTTTGTCCATGAATAGCTAATAAAATGGGATTTTAAAATTTTATTTTATTTTATTTTAACTTTTTTTAGCTGCAGAAGTGACTGTGGGAAAATATGTTAGAGAACTATGCAATCAATCATGCCCTGCAGAGGTTAGAGTGCAACGCTCTCAGAACAAAATTTTATAAATCATACCCACCCCCTCCCCATATTTCACAAAGGGTAGCTTTAAGAATACATAGCTCCTTCCCACAGGAACTGATGAGGTTTTAGAGTCCCTGGAGGTTTAAAAAATATTGAAAGTTTTCTGGTGTGGGGAAAAAAGTACACCAACCACCAAAGGTTATGAAATACAGAAGATGTTAATAGTGTTAAAAGAACAAAATGACTATTTGGAGTGTGCTTGCCTGCTCTTATACTCCACCATAAGCACCTTCCACTGATCAGGGACTGGAGATGAGATGCTGTGGATGGGCCTTGGAATAAACGCAGCTGCACTCTATCCTTGACAGCTCCCCTGTTGATCCTCTTCCGTTTTAAGTGAAACCATGAAAATTACAACCCCCTCTTCCCTTTCCTGCACACCCTTTCTCAAAGAAAGTCTAAGTGTGTGCCCTGCACATGCTACAAGAGCTGTCTGACATGGACAATCAAAGCAGCAGGAGACAGGGGAAGTGCAGGGTGCAAGTAAAACCTAATCCAGACATAGCAGGGATGCTCTAAGCCTCGCTCCAGTAGCAAATCCTGTTTCAGGAGTACACTGGATATTTGCTGTGACTCGTTGATGTGAAACGGGAAAAATAATAGCATCTATTTTTCAGTTGTGTTTCTGTAATACCTAACACAAAGGGAGCATCATTTGAAGCTTGTAGTGCTAGTGCTAGTGTTATTACTATTGTTATTAGATTGTAACTTTTAGCAGTGATGGCTTATAAACTAGAGGGCCTAATGCAGGCAGCAGAGGAGGGGGCTTTAATTCAGTTCAGGCAGCGATTTCAGAAATTAGTTCCTTTCCACTGTCCCAGGCGTAACAAATTATTTTTCAATGTCTCTTTTCTTTCTGTTCCTGCTATCTAAGCCTGATCCTTAAGAAACTGGGGGAGATGCAGAGGGGTTGAAAATCAGGTTTAATGTCTATAACAATATTTTTTACAAAGACAGACAGTTATGTTAAATAATATTTTTATATCCTCTTATAGTATATTTATCGTGTTATTGCATTAATAATGAGCTCATTTGTCAAAGAGTTTGCTATCCTCCCTTATACAAATAATATGTTTCAGAAAATCAAGGTATTGCATTTCTCTTATAGTATATACACAATGTTTAACACTAAGACTAAATGAGCCAGGCTTTGGCTTCACTGCATAATTAAAAGTAAATACCTTTTTTTTTGCAGAAGTTCACAAAGCTTTCAACAAAGGAAACTATTTTAATAAATGTGGAAATAAAAAATATTATTATTAAAACTAAATACTTAGCTTGAAAATGCAAAGGGGATAGTAAACAGCTGTTTATTTCTCCTTTTGTTTAATGAAAATAGGCTTTTAACAAGAACTGTGCACCTCTTCAGGTTTTTTTAAGGATAGGTATAGCTACAGTTTAATTTATTTTTAATTACAATATCAGTGATTAAAGAAAACAGTGTTCTGCTTTGTGGAGCAATAATGTGCTAATTCAACAAGTATTTCAGATCAGAGAGGAAGATTCTGTAGCTGCATCATGTGATGTCTTAAAAAAATCATGGTGTGATCACAATTCAGTGTGAAAATCAGAAAGCCCTGCTTGCCTCCTTTGGAAGCACAAACATTCCAGCAAGAATTTACAGGGACTTTTGCAAGAGATGAATACTAGGTCAAAGAATAAGGGCTCCTTTACTTACATGAAGTTCTGTTTCCCTTCTCTTGTTAGAAGGTAAGCACCTGGATGCAGAGGTGAGGGCTGCAGAAGAAGACCACTCTGAAGCCCATTAGAAGTCTGATCCATGTCCTTTGGAAGAGCAGGAATTTTATGTCTGTCTGCCAACACTGACTACATAATAAAAGCTCTTACTGTGCTGAACAGGGCTTGTCTCAATTTGTTGAATACTATATGAGTTTATTGCTACTCCTCTGAGTATGTTCATGTCTGTTTCTTTATCTGGGATCCTAATCCTCTATTCATACAGAAAGAAGAGATGGAGCAGAGGTTGGGAGAAGTGAATTTCCTTGTGACTGAGAGATGTAATAAATTATATTAATAATTTTCAATTATTCATACCATTTCTAATTCTAATTGTAATGTGGTTTATGCCCCATTTTTTTCACCTAGTGATTATACTTCTCCTTAAT
This sequence comes from Notiomystis cincta, assembly GCA_013398075.1. Taxonomy (NCBI): domain Eukaryota; kingdom Metazoa; phylum Chordata; class Aves; order Passeriformes; family Notiomystidae; genus Notiomystis; species Notiomystis cincta. Next base: position 13,710 of record VZRX01023103.1, on the reverse strand, counting down.
CAAATTTATTATCAATATGAAAGCTAAATCTATCACTATACACAAGTTCTTTGATCAGTAAGACACAGATTTTCCTTGTTCCTATTGTTTGCCATGTACATTCTTGGAAATTAAATTCTTTGTTTGATATTAAGATTTTTCAAACTGCAAGGAAACGCTGATCCTGAAAAAGGCATTTAGCGCTTTCCAAGTAGGGAAAATCCTACCCATTTATGCCAACCTTTAAGACTCTGGATTCCATTTGTTTCCCTTTCAAATTAAAAATAGATAATTGTAAAAATGGGAACCTAAAAAATGACTGACAATAATTCCTCAAATCTAAGTTATAACACTGAGCACTGGTTTTGACAACGAACTACAAAGCAAGAAAAACAGTTTCCTTTCAGAGCATTATCTCTCTGCAACACAGGAGGCTTTCTTCTTTTAATGCCTTTAAACATTACAACCAGTCCTGCAGCATACAATCACTCCTTTCTCCTAAAAAGGGTGGCATATTCAGAGACATCTTAGCCACAGAATCACAGCATCAGCTGGGTTGGAAAGGGCATCTGAGATCATCGAGTCAAAGCTATGACCCAACACCCCCATGGCAGCAAGACCATGGCACTGAGTGCCACATCCAGTCTTTCCTTGAACACATACAAGGACAGTGACTCCAGCACCTCCCTGGGCAGCCCATTCCGACATCTAATCACCCCTTCTGTGAAGAAACTCCTCCTGATGTCCAACCTAAACTACCCATGGGACAGATTAAGACTGTGTCCTCCTATCTTAGTAGCCTGGGAGAAGAGGCTGACCCAGGGCTGGCTGCCACCTCCTTTGCATCTGCAGTCTGGCCTCCCAAGAAAAGTCATAGGAGAAGGAGGTGTGCAAACCCTTCATTTTTGTCCATTTGCAATCATCTGCAGGGCTCTCAAGTATGAGAGAGTTTTATGTCAGGAAGAGTTAAAAAGTTCTAAGGACAAAATCATTTCATAATTACTTCAATGGCAGAAGGACAATTATGAAAATTGTACCTAACTGCTCTGTATTTTATAAGAAAATAAGTATCAAAACCCACCTCAGGATCTAGTGTTAACACCCCTCAAGTCCCTCTGATGTGGTAACAAAATCTAGGACACCAGAGCTACCAAGATCTGCCTTTAATTACCAGGAAAACAGTTAATATTTTGTATTTTGGGCAAGTCTTTTAAAGTGTTTTTATCTCCCTAAAAAAAATGTGTTCTGATTCCCTTTCAGGGAAGCAGAAATTTCCTCCTAATTTGAGCAAGACACTGGTCAGCTTTATAAAATGATTACACAGAACAAATCAATGAGGATTTGGATACTGAAGCGAATTTGAGAAGCCTCAAGAGAATACAAGGGAAATATTCAAGATTTAAGAATAGAGTTACATTTTCCCCAAAATTGGATTTTTTTCTCTCCAAATTGCTTATGATTTTTCAACAGGTGGTCTGCAGAGGCAAACTTTCCAAAATTCCACTTTTGGATTGGAATCTTCCTGCAAAACACAATGCTTAATTTCTTCTATCTCATATTATCCCACATAAAGGAGTAATTTTTTTTCAAAACTGATTACCAAAAATGTATTTTCATAAATTTAGCCAGCCTCTTTTTTCTGCTTGCATAGAGGATAAAGGCCAGTCCCTGCTGGTTTCATGGCAGATCCTGAACCTACTTAGGACAGAGGTGCGCCCTACGTGTTTAATTTCTCTTAATGTCCAACTGCATGGCAAGTTGCAGCGAGGATCTAACTCAGCCCTTTCCCTTTTGGGATCTGTACACCTTTCCCTAGCCTGGATGAGGATCCTGTAGTCTCTGAGAACTCAACAAGTCTGTCCTAACTTGTAAACTAACCCTGCTTTTAGTAGAGGCTGGACAAGCTGACCTTCTGAGGACCCTTCCAGGGGGATATGATAATATTCTTCCTGCCCTTCCCATCAGACCATAGCCCCAGCTAAGGGCTCAGCCCCACACTGCCACATCTACTCCCTTGCCACCTATTCCCTACTACCGAAAACCAGCACCTTGCCTCTGTTCCTCTCCCTGTGCCAGCCAAGCCTTCCAGTCTTTCCCAAGTCTAGCACACACACCATCTCACCAGCTTCATTCTCCCACTCTTACTCTATTTCTGTCCTGTGCCTGAACATTGAACTACTGAGGAAGGTGCTCCTGGTACCTGGCCAGGCTCATGCAGGGACTCTGAGACACAGCAGAAGAGATCCAATGACTGAAAACAAAGAGCACGAAGTCCTTGGCAGCCACCTGGTTTAGGTAACCTGAATGAATGATGTATCTGCTCAGAAGCTCTTGTCCCTGCAATCAGACACCCATAAGCAGCCAGGACTTTTCAGTATTAGGTGCTGGTAGTAGCCATAGACTGGCAAAAATTTAGAGAGACAGTGAGAAACGCATATTAATGTTAGGGCAGTAAAATCTCACCTTGGAAATCACTGTATTTTTCTTGGCCTTTCTTTTTTATATTATCCAATATATTTTATTTTGGTTTAGCATTTTAAATCTTCCTATGGTTTTATTTTTAGGATATTATCATGGGCCCTGAAAGTTCTATAAGATCCTTACTGAAGCCTGACTGATGTTTTTCCTCATTGATGGTTACCAGGCTTTACATGTGGGAAAAACTCCTGCCTGATGCTCACAAAGTCATACATATAATTCGCATGATCCTCAGGAATGTCTGACCTTATCAAACTTCAGCCACACAGTCCCCTGTGGGAAGTTCCCTTAGAAATTGTACAGAAATTGGGACAATAATCTCCTCTGAACAGATTTTCCATCATTTATGTATCTGTGATACAAGGTCAGATATGGTTTTTAATCTTCAAGCAGCTTGACTTAACTCATGGGATTCCACAACTATGAGCCCTTTCTCTCCTCGGCATCACTTTAATATTTGAGGAACAAAATCCTTTTGAAGTTAGGATGCTTTTAGTTCTGCCTTTGCTTATCAAGGGACCTCATTAGTGTCAGTCTTTTAAATTATCAACAGGCGAGGGGGAGCTCCACATGACTGTATGCTATTTTTTGGCACACTGCATTGTACATTTGTTATATAACTAAAATGCTCCCTAGCTTAAACCAATATGGTTACAGAGTCTTTAATTTGGCATGGCCACAATCAAAATGGACCTTAATGGTCTTACTTGTCATCCTAAAATTCTTAGCACAAAAAAAAAATGGGGGAGCATGTTGTTTCCTCTGTGCTTTCACATGAGTTAGAGGCTACCACAAAAAGCAAGCCACAGAAGCAGAGAGTGGCCAGGTCTCTGAAGGGGAAGGTCCAAGTCCATATTCCTTTTTCTACCCCATCCTGGCTTGTGGCCTCTCAGAAACATGAAAAGAAGAGACTGATCAACTGTGTACCTTGAAATGGAGTCTAATTTTGGGCAACTGCCCTCAGCCACCAGGTAGGCTCAGGTGTTACTGCCATGACCTGTTCATCACATGAAGAGTAGAAATGCTCATATTTTTAATTAGACATCCACATTTTTAGATTAGTGCTGGCTTTCAGGTAACTACCAAAACAATGGCACAGGCAAAACTTCATCTAATTCTGACCCCCACTAAAGAAAAATCTTCTCAGAGTCAGTATGTTATTGAAATCACAAGTGATGCAATCAAAAATTCATATGTGATAGAAATTCTTTAAAAGGCTTGGATCTGAGCTGTTTTATTGCAGGAGCTCAAATGTATTTTATTACAGACTGGATGAGTCTCTTGCACTTTGCTTTGTAACATTGGTTAAAAGTGAAGAAATACTACCATTAGTAACTGAAAAAGTAATGTTCTCTATCCCTTCCAAAACTCCTTTTCATCAAAAGCAGACCAGGCCCATGGAGAGCACCTGAGGCCTCAAGTACACTGCTGGTGCCTGAGTTCTCACATCCATCCTGAAAACCCCATTCAGCTCCAAATTTCTTGTTCCATGCTGTGCCACATTGCTACCTCCCTTTCTCAGCTCCCTATCTCAGCTCCACATGCCCTGATTCAGCCCACTGATACCCTACAGCAATTAAATAAGTCTGTATCTGGCCCTTTAGCCCAGACCTCATATATATATAT
>VZRX01023100.1:6166-28961 GCA_013398075.1 Notiomystis cincta | reverse complement strand
CCTGTCCAAAACGGGACACTTCCCCACTGAAAGCTACCAAATTAGTTAAACAAGAATTTTGCTTTGTGAGCCCAGACTGAGTGTTCCTAATAAGTGCAGTGTTCTTTACATGCCTTTAATTGGTACTCAGTATGATCTTCTTAATTTTCCAGGAACTGAAGTTAGGCTAACAGATCTGTAGTTCTGCATCTTCCTTACATCTTTTGTGGACTGGAATAACACTGACTGTCTTCCAGTCAACGGGAACCTCCCCAGACTCCCAAGACCTTTGGTAGATGATTGAGAGGGCTCCTGCCATACCATCTGCCACCTCTGTTAGTACTCTAACATTGGACCAACAATCCTGTTATCTCATTCAGACTATGATCTCTACCCACAGTTTAACTAAATAGCTCCTCTTCTAATGCTTTTCCAGATGGGAAAAATATCTGTAATGAGTCCAGATTAAAAAAAAAAAAAAATTGCTGGTCTTTGTGATCTTTCCTTTTTTAAAAACCCAGAAAGGTCTTTAAAAAAAACAGCTTACAGTTCCTTTGCTGAAAGCTGTCTTCCTGCTAATTTTAAAATGCTTTGAGAGTTACTGTATTTCATCCTCCTAGTTTCATTGGCTGCTAATGGAACTCAAAATATTTCATTGGTGCTATAAAATGTGAGTAAATTCTAGTGCTTATTTCAAAATTCAATACTGATGTACGTGTTTTGTTCTATATACTGGATTTTAATTTAAATATGTATTAATGTCCAAGCTTCATTCCTGGAAGGTCTTATTTTGTTCCTGGAATGTTTAAATTATTCCTTTTGTTTTTCTTACTTTCTCTTGACAAAGTAATAATGTTTTGAAATATTTTAGTCTTGCTGTTGTCCATTTTTACTCTTTGTTATCATTGTTTCATCTTCTGCCACTTTTAAACCAATATGTAACCCTCCTTTGTTAGAGTCCTGGATCTTGGGGAAGTTGCTAAAACACTCCTAAGCTTGTCTATCTTCACTCTAACAATTTTTTCCCTGACAGACTGAGTATGTGAAAATTATATTTTTTCAAACCTACGCTATTGACTTAGACTGTGTAGATTTATGTGGATATGAAATTAGATCTTGGTCACTTTCATCTAGGTAACCAGCTCAGAGAGCAACTTATTTGTAAGTGCATGAATTATCTTTAATATTGATTACCTTTGCTGAATGGAATATACTGTTTGTGTGAGGCCTATAAGGTTCCGAGTGCATTGAATAAAACAAGGGTTCTAGGACAGAGGGAAGGGGCAGGGGGGAAAGACAGATAAATGGGAAAAGTAATGCAACACATTTTTCATATTTCACATTTTAATTACTCAGGGCCAGAATGGTCAGGAAGTAGAGGATAGGTCCACAGAATCTCTAGGAGGGTCAGGAATAGATATAGGAAAATAAAGATCAAGGACCTCCTGGATCTCCAGGGAAACTTGAGCAACTTGGTCAGCCTGTGAGTATTTTTTCTATGTTGAAAGAAAACACCTATTTTAGAAAGGATAATAGTAACCCATCACACATACGTGAAGAGCTGGAACTGCACAGCCTTGCACCCTGTCACCAGGTACACTTCTATGAGATGGGTTTTGGTCCAGCAGCTCAGGAGCATCCTACCTGCACTGCACACGTCAGTGGCCACACAGGGGCCTGGTGAATGACAACCAGCAGAAAGTAAAGGCAAACAGCTGCTGTGCCACCAAACAGATGTTCTCAGAGCAGCAATTCCACCAACTCCTTGAGCAATAGTGCAGCATCCTCCCAACTATCAGGTCTGAACATGTACAATGCTGCAGAACTCACAGGCCTCCTTCAGTGGCTTTTCTATACTTAGGATGTTTCACACTTCAAATCCTTGTGAACCATCAGCACAAGATGCATGAGATTAAAGAGAGGTGAAAAACATCCCACTGTGCCATAGTGTTTGACATAGTTCTGGTTTGTCATTTTTTCACTGCATGGCACATCACAATTTAACTAATTGCTTTTCTCTTTTGTTACTTCTATGTTATATGTTTTATTTATCTTTCTAACAAAGATGTTTTATTTTAGGGCATTCCTGGTAAACATGGGTTACCCGTAAGTACTTGTTTATATATATTTTTGTTAACTGATTAAGAAAAACACAGCAATGTATTTTTATGAGGCTCTGCTACATTGAGGCTTAAGTAGCAAAGCGCTTTCTTCATCTTCTCTCTTTAGAAGACAGTTGTGGTGCTCTAGTTGACATCGTCAGGTTGTCAAGAGAGCAAAATCCAATTTTCTAAGAGAAATTTATGATTTCCCAGTTGCAAAGAAAGTAAGAGGAAAGGCATGGCATGGCATAAGGAGCTGTACCAGGAATTCAGCTCTTGTGAGATTGGCTTCTTTTGCAGAGGGGAATTTCAGAAAGGGGTCATACTCAGACCCCTTCTAGGGGAGTGCTTCATTGCCCCTCCATAGACACATGCTTCCTTGTTGCCTGCTCCTAACCTCAGTTACAATTAACTTTGTAGTTAATTGAGAGCACTTTTGAATTAATTGAAATGTACCTCCCACCCCTTTACTCTTGTGAAGTAATTTGACTGCATCTTCTGCTTCATCTTTCCTACTTTCCTTTCTCTGTGTTCCTCTACTTCACCCTTCTCTGTCACATTGGCTGTCCTCTTCCTGGGGTGTTCCTTCCCAGCTTCTCCAGATAACTCCCAGTCTGGGGTCAGTTTGCCACAAGCTGCTGACACTGTACTGCCCAGCACTGAATACAATAACAAACCCATAGCTGTCATATTCTGTGCACGTCTCAGCTGCTGTTCCGTGTCTGTCCTCTGCTGATGTTCCACTGCCTGGCTGCTTTGTCTCCTTTCTCATTTGTTTGTTGCTGCCACTTTTCCCCTCCAGGACCTTACCACCCAGAGGCTGTCACCATTCCCATGCCTGCTCCTCTTTTTCTGTACTAACATGTGCCACTGCTGGGAGCTTCCTGACCCTTCCTGCCCCCTGCAACTGAACCTCAAATGAAACTGGTATGTTTTAAGATATTAAAAAAATCATTCAGTAGTCATTCATGGGGTGTATTATTGAGCTCCTTTCTGAATGCTGCCTTCAGACACTGGTGTCTTCAAAGAAATGTGGCTGGGTTTGCAAATATTTAGCCAAAACTCAGGTTATGTGTCATTAGGGTGGTTTTAGGACAAGAAGTTTGTATTTTATGTATTAACAGAAGCCAGACTACCTTCATGCAGCACATCTTCAAAGAAAATTCTATGAAACCAGTATGTCTTAGAGAAAATTCTTCAAATGTAATTCAAATGCTTCAAAACCAATTGTCTTGTCCTTATGAAAACAATCCTATCTTCTATCATAAACATCTTGTGACAGTGTCTTGTATTTTCTGTAGTTACACTTTTGTCCATGTGCATCTGAGTTCCAATCTTACATATACCCATGCAACTTTACTATTGGTTTGATGGGCCTTAATTCAGCAGTGAAATGAGTATGTTCTACATTTAATGTTGGTCATGTGTTTGCTACTTTTCTATGAATCTGCTACCAGATACTCTACAGGAAAAATCATCATAGGGAAAAAAATCCCCTTCAGTCTTAGAAATACATTTTTCTCCCTAATGGCTTTATATAACCCATCTTTAAAATTGAGACAGTCCTAAAACATGTTCAGTAGAGTCCATAATCATAGCTGTCTAGATTACCAAAATGCCAATTTATGTGCTTTCTGAATATTTTCTTAAGTGTCTTAACTGAATTCATAAGCAGCCCCATTTTATAATAGCACTGACTTTAAAGCTGGTGGGATAATTTTCCATCCAATGAACAAGCCTCTATAGGAAGAGCATATGCATATTGGATGTAGGTAATATGAAGATGTAAAGAAGGGTTATTTGGGATTCATTTGACTGATGAAGTTTAGAATGGAAAATGGGGTGAAATGCTATCTAGTATCCCGCATTGCCTGTCAGAGACATGTCCTCAGGAAGGATCCTACTTGGTAGAAACTGAATAGATTCAGGTTGGTTAAGACCAAAAAAATTGTTTTAGTAGATGGTGGGATCAAGCTTAAGTTAATGGCATGATTTGGTGCACTCAGAACAGCAGCTGGCAGTAGTTACAAATCTTACAGGTTTAAAAATCCTTTCCATCAGTGTTGTGGCAGTCCTGTTGGCGCTCTGTCAAATCCCAATGCAGCCTAGTAGTATTTTCATCGGTATCCCCCAAACAGGCTTTTCTGCCACTTTGTTGTAGGAAGAATAGATGTGGTGAGAGGCACATTTTGGGCACTGCCAGGGGCATTCTATGCCACGTCCCATACCTCCTCCCACTGCACAACCCAAAAGTTGGAATCTAGCACCCTTACATCCAGCCTCTGCTGCTAAGTGTACAGCCTGTTCAACTTATATGAAAGAAAATGTCTAATTTAAAAAATATTTCCTTTTAGGGTAAAAATGGACTTCAGGGGTTACCAGGACTGAAAGGAAAAGCAGGCCAAAAAGGTGAAAAGGTATGTGTCCTGTTACTACCCAACAATCAATCAGATACTATTTTTCCTTGGACATGTATTAATTTGGTACACTCTGAGACAGAAAAATACAGAATCACAGGAAGAATGTAAACATCCTACTGTTCATCCATGAATGCATGCATGTCACCATAAAAGAATCATAAGTATTTTTCAAGGATGTGAATAAACTTCAGCAGTAGAAAAAGTTGGACTTTCACTAGAGACCTAAGGAAGATGTATTGAACACTTAATAAAGAAAAGTCAATTGTTGTAGCTCTATTGGCTAAGTGATTTAACAGAGGCAGTATAATCATATTACCCTTAGGAAATGAACATAATTGAAATAAGAGTTAAACCATCTGAAGTAACAGCTTGTATCTCTTCTGAGATGAAGTGAGATATAATAGATTAATCTATTGTTAAAGTGCAAAATTGACATACAGATAGTAACTCCAGGTGTCAAATTAATAATCCCTTTCATCTGTTTAACAAAACAATACAGACTTCATAAATTCACAAACGTGATTCATATAAATCTCATCTATTCAGATTCAGTTTGAAATGATCGAGAATAATTTCAAAGGTAAATTTAGTCCCCAGTACAGGAATCAGTTCGTGAGATTGCAGGGCAACCCCCCATCTCTGTGTTCAGCTGTACTGGAAAGATATGCTGGGCAGAGGGTTCTCAGAAGCTGAAAAGAGGGGAAGGCATGTGGGGCGGTTAGGGAACATTTCAGGCTCAGCATGATGGGGACATTCTTGCTTTCCTCTGGGACCTATCTCAGGTACATGTTCACAAAATCAGGCAGCATGGGAGACAAATAGGAGGACTTACAGGTCCATGCACAGTCACAGGGCTACCACCTCTCAGAGGTTACAGAGGCATCATGGGATCACTCACAACTGAAGTGTTACAGTGAATGCATACAGGGCTTTCAGGAAAGATGGGCTGGGAAGGCAGGTTATCAGTAAAACACAGTATCAGTTGTCAACAGGCATTACAGGCACGTAAATTTCATTTGACATTAACTTCTTCGGTTTCTTGCAAATCTGCTTTGGTCCTTCTTGCAACCAGGGTTATTTCTAGGGTATGGGTACCGATGTGAATAATTAATGTGTAGGAAACCATAAAATCAGTCAGGATGCTTTTAATGATAACAAAGCAAATGGAAAAGATGTCAAGATTATGGTAATTTACATTTCTTCTATTTATAAGCGAGGTGCAAATTAGCGAAAGCATTTTATTTTGCAGCTCCTGTTAGGTGACCATTCCAGTCTTCAGCAAGAAGTGCTGCACCTACACTGCCAAATGTAACAGGCCCAGGAACTGACTGATTTGCTGATGGTTCAGCCTTGCAGGCATGGCCCCTGACAATGTTTTGGCCTGTATCAAATAGACCTCCCTCAGGCAATGCCTCAGGGGGTAGTATCAGTTGCTAACTGCTCCCAGCATGCTGCAAAATGAGACCATGCATAGGTTGGCTCTGTACTCCTCCAGTGGCATCCCAGTAAGCTTTTTACTTTCAAATACTCATGCTGAAGGATTTCAGTATATGTCTAATGTTATTTCATGCAAAATGCACAAAAAACCATACTCAAAGTACTAGCTTTGAACATGCAGGGCTAAAACGAGTCCCAGAGTCAAGTACCTAAGGATTGTGAGCCCAGCCAGTCTGTTCTAGCTGACCTCACAGCCAAAGGCCACCCAGCCTCAATTTATTGATTAGAATAGCCATCAGAAGGAAAACATTTCAGCAGCAGGAGAAGCAGCTTAGCTGTAGAGAGCAAAAGTTGTGTTGGAAAGGAAAATACTCCAGTAGTCTATTCCTGATTACTTTTATGGCTACTTTAGTAAAGACATCTTAAGTTTAGTTTTTCATTTAAAAATTGGACTAATATTTTCAAAGGACACTTCAAAGAGACATTATGAAGTAAGGAACTGAGTGCTAAAAATCCTAACAATAGGTTCAAAAGCACTAAGGAAAGCTGACAGCTTCATATACAGAACTTTGTCTTGCGAATACTTTAAAGACACAATTGCTCCAGTAAAAACAGGACAAACAAGAGGACACTTCTTTGATCTCTTTTACACATGTGAATAATTTTTAAGTTATCAGTTGTTCAGAAAATTGTTTCAACATCCAAATCAGTGTGATTTCCTAGGCCTGGCTGTGTTGGTAGGGTGAGCAAAGCTTAAAGAATTGATCTGTGCACAAAAATTCAAAACAGTTATGCTGCCTAAAGATGGTCAGCACTTTTTCCAGTATAATAATATCTAAATTTCAGGAACAGTAATAGGATCCACCTTCCTCTTTCTGGTTCTTCTCATTGAAAATGGAAAGCCAGGAATGAATAGGGTTCTACATATCAGTGGAGATTGGGGAACTGGCTGACACTTTCCCACCGTGGTCCATGTTCTGTGTAGAGATACAGCCATGAGATGCCCCTTAGGAATGGATACAGTCAGGCTTCCTAAAAATTACTGTGACCCACATGTGAGATCTGGGGTTTTTGTCTTCCTTGCAATGCACACAAAGTAGAAGAAATTGCATGAAAACAAGCACCAAACACTGCCAGGAACTAATGTAATAGTCATTGGAAAAAGCAAAGGATGTGTTAAAATTAATGAAGAGCATCTGTAAAGGAACATGCTGGCAGATAGTGAAAATAGCCCCAAATTAATTAAACACATTCTCTGTGGATATGACTGAAGTGTCACTATAGAAACCATTTGACAAAGCCGCAGGGAACAAAGAACTGAATAAATGCATTTATCTAATGAATTCTCAAGCATAAAGAGCAAATGACCAAGAGGCAGTTAAAAGTTAATGTTTCCTGCTATGTAACCGAATATGTGAATTCATAGAACACAATTAAAATGCTCATAAGCCCAGATAGCAAATTGGCAGGTTAGAGAGTAAACCATAATCAGTAGAGGCAAAACCTCAACTCTTGACTAGAGTGAAAAATACAGACTTGGGCAGAAAAATTATTAAAAGTCACAAACATCTTAAGCTGAAGTAGTTCAAACTAGCCTCAGCAAAATGTCAGAGGTGATGCAAGAAAGACAAATTATAGGAAATGGTAGTAATTATGAGAAAAAATTACCCGTATTTGAACAGGGTCTTTCATTGTGTTGGCAGTAGATAAAGGTCAAGACACAGAAGAAAAATCATGTCGTGGTGGTATTAAAAAAAAGCATTAGAGAGAGTAGCAATAAAATAAAGAAATTTACAGATTGAGTACCACGGTGTGACCACACCGACTATGGGTTTTTTAGGGTTTTTTGGGGGATGGGGAGGAGGGCGCATATAAAATATACCCTAAAAATGCAAGATCCACAGTTAAATATTATTCTGGCAAGACATATGCACTGCCTAATGCTATTAATGCTGCTTGTACATTTGCAAATTCATTGCAGAAGTTAGAAAAGGATGAGTTCTTTCTTCCACTGCCAATGCAAAGATCATGTTCCTTGGGAACTTGTCTTAGAAATCAACAAAGTCCAACCCTACTCATAGCATCTAAGCAGCCACCCTTGTGACTGTGCATTCACACAGATTGTAGCTATATGTAGTGCCTATAGTCTTTATGTAGTTAAATCCTTGCTGATTTATCTTAATTCCCATTTCAGGGTGATCCCGGTGAGGGATTGCTAGGACCCCCTGGACTACCAGGACCTGCAGGACCATCTGCTCCTTCCAGAGGATTAGTGAGTATTTGGGGTTCTCTGTGCTCGGCTTGCCACAGAAGAATCCAGAACTAAATAGGATGTCTTCTCTGAAAAAGTGGCCTGGCTGCCACAGAGATAATAATTTTTTATAAAACATTCATACATAAATGGAAATAAATGTCTGACTGAAGTGTGTGAATACTGTAAGCTACATAAACACCCAGTACTGACATTTTAAAATGTCAGTGGATATGTGCGCTCTCCTGTGCAAAAGCAACAATGTATGGGAGAACATGAAACAAAAATTTCCACAAAAAGGCACTATAAACCTGCATTATTAATTTCTTCCTGCTACTGAACAGAGAAATGGTTTGACAGTCAGTTATGTTTGCTGTCATTAAATACTAGAACACATACCAGCATGATGACAGTATTTTTATTTTGAATGCTCAAAACTCAGGCAGTGTTAAAGAATAAGTTTCAGATACATCTTTCTGCTGTACTTGGACTTCTTCCCCTCTATCCATGAGGATACATGTGCATGCAGCTAAAGAAGGAATCTGGCCTGAATTTTCTGTTCATAGTGTGAGAGCTGATTTTAGTCGTAGACATAGTTCACCACTGACTGAGTGGAAATCCTGTGGTGGACTTTTAAACAAAACCATCTGTCACACTGGGTATTGTGAGTACTTAACAAGATAGTTTGAAACATATTCCACTGGCCAAAATGGATTATATGCTCCCCTGATTCTGGGTCTGCTAAATTAAGCCAATATATTTCTGCACCATAAAATCAGAGTAACAGTGTTCTGCTGCACTATTGAGCCTGCACTGATGTTGACTTCAACAGGCCAGCAAGGCAGCTGCAGATCCCTAGGACAAGGTGCTCCAGGCCAACAGTTTTACCCAGTCAAAGGCCACTTCTATAAATGTAGCAGTGAACACGAAGTCCTGCATTGCCTTTACTTTCTTGTTCTCTGTGACAGCAAGTTTCAAGGCCTGCTATTCTGTAGTGAAGTGGAAGAAGTCTCAGTGCAGCCAAGGAATGCATCCCTAACTCCCAGGAATTTGAAATATTAGCTTTGGTACTATGATAACTTTTTCAGGTAGTACTTCTCTCTGTGATTTTCTTTGTAGTCTGCAAAATGTACACAGCTATGAAACTCGCCAAGGACTGAATAGTAATGTGTTTTTACAATAGAATGTTTTAGAAAAGGCTTCAGTATATCAATTTCTCTTTATAAATGTCATCTTTTTGATTCCAGTTGTAGGAATCTCAGAATCTGGCTTTTTAAATGATGGGCACATTGTAGGAAACTGGGGTTATTTGTAAGGTCAGCATTTTAGGATATTCTTAATGTTGACAGGTACCTTTCTGAAGTTAAAATTTGTCTGAGATATTACTTCAGTTCACTTAAACAGTCACATAGCACATCTGTCCTGCAGCATGGTTATCAATGTGCTCAAAGAGCACCTGCAGGTAAATACAGTGCTCAGTGACTACAAAAGAAAGTATGAAACACCAGAAACATAAATGAAATGGTTTTGTTGTATTATAATTTATTTACCAGTGACAGTCTGATGTAAGGATATTGATGATGGCTGTATTTCCAGTGTGAAGTGATATTTGCACTTGTCGTCTTTAGAAGCAATAATTTAAAATTGAATTCTAATTTCAGAATAGACTGGAATTTGAAGAATCAGGTTCTGGGGATACTGACACAGAGACTGAGATTTTAAGGGTAAGTATATATTGATATTTCTCATGATAAAGAGCTTTATTTTACTCATGCAGGTTGTAGAAGGTCAATTTCATAATGCAAGTTTTATACATGCTTAATTTACAGCATCCAGAAAGGATTTGTAGGGTTTCATTTCAAGGTCAGAAAAGGCCTAAGTGCTTGTGAGTGGGGCAGAAGTACGAGACAGAAGGTGGCCAACAAAGAAATAATGGCAAGAGGACTTTTTAAATGAGAAAATGCTTTTAGTCTGACTATGAGCAGACAGTAAAGAGGAGAGAATGGGAACTGTAGATTCATAGAATCACAGAAAGACTTTAAATGTCATCTTGTTTCAGTCCCCCTGCCACGGGCAGAGAAATCTTGCACTAGATCTGGTTGCTCAGAGCCCCATCCAACCTGGCCTTGAACACTTTCCACGGATGGGGAACACACACCTTCTCTGGGCAACCTGTTCTAGTGAGTCATCATCCTCACAGTAAAGAATTTCGTCCTAATACTTAATCTAAACCTACTCTCTGTAAGATTGAAGCCATTGTCCCTTATCCTGTTACTACATACCCTTGTAAACAGACCCTCTCCTGCTCTCTTGAAAGCCTTTTTTATTCAGTGGAAGGTCATGCTATATGACCCTAGTCTTTGCTTTTTTCAGCTTGGAGTACCTGCTCTAAAAAAAATCAGTGTATCTATATGAAATGCTTTATGGTGCACCTTTCTGTTGAACTGAACCTCAGTAACACTGTAGCTTTCTGAGTCCATTATGGTTCCTATGAACTCCAGAATGCTCTAATGTACTGGAGGCCACTGCTTTGCAACACAACTAGTGATATTTTTCATTCTCTCAGACTGGTTTCTGCCTCAGGACTTCTTTTCTGTTTCTTTCTTTTTCCTCAAAAGTGCTTAATATCTTTTTCTCAAGGCCCTTCAGGAAACAATTGCCACAGCTGAGAGTTAGCTAACTTGCCTGATTTAGGAGCTTCTTTAGATACCCTTTGTAGGTAACAAGACAGGTAAGTGACCTGCTCTGTTTACTGTACTGAAAATCCAAGATGACCCTCTTCCTGATTGAATCCTGTGCATGGTCCTAAGACAGAATTAAAGATTTCCTGACTTTTAATGCCATGGCACAAAATTTCAAGCTCGCCATGTTTGCCTGCTAATGCAATCAGTAACACGGATGGACTTGCACATGAGAGGGAATATTTGCAAATGTACTATTTCTCCTGAGGCAACTTTTCATTCATTTCATTCAATATAAATACTTCTGCTCATGTACATGCAGGATAGATCTTCAGAGCAGATCCTGGTTTTACAGCATTAAGCAGGTCTTGACCACGAGAAGAGATTCTCAGTGCTCCAGTAATAACATGGAGACACCCTATGAAATGGTAGAGGAGAAAAACCCAACCTATTCCCTCTGTACAATGATCCCTTGGTTTCACTATGGTTAGGTCTCTTGTCATTAGGTCAATCCTTGGGATATGTGTGAGATCTTTACTGGGTTACAGAGAGCTGACAAATCTTTTTTGGTTTTCAATTTCCTGCTTGCCAATGCATGCCATGAGGTGGCACATTTCAGAGAGCACAGGTGAGTGAGGTCAGTGTGACCCTATGTAAGGGTCTATCTGTGAAACTTAAATTGGTTCTCAATGAAGCAGAAGTGGGGTGGAAACCCAAGCTGAGTTTTATGAGCCTCAACAGTCTATGTGAGCTTTTTCCTGTTCTGTGTATACCGAAATGAACCCGGCTAGGATAATTTCTAACAGTCTTGCTGATTTATCCAGGGTCTTCCAGGGCCACCAGGCCCTCCAGGACTGCCTGGTCTTCCAGGAAAGCCAGCACCTGATTCAGGTGTAGGACTTCCTGGGTCACCAGGAGAAGATGGAGCTTCTGGGGAACTAGGCCCTGAAGTGAGTACCCTTTTGTGCGCAAACATTGGTGTTCTTTCTGACCTGCAGCACTAAGTTCTAAGACTTACAGTCTGTATAATTCTTAATGAAATTGTAAAATATTTTTAATTTCAAAGCTTGGATCTCATGCAAATTTTGTGAGGGCAAAAAGAAAAAAAAAGTCTTGTTAACCAAAGTACATTACAGCATAGCAGCAATTTACTTTTGACAGATAGATGCTGGTGAATCTGGACCAGAATAAATAAAAAGTAAGAATGCTTTTGCCAACACTGAATAAGACTAAGTATTAATTTTCCTGTGGTGCTTTCAGGAAAATGAAGTTTGCTAAATCACTTACATAAGCTACAGGGAATTTGCAGAATAAACTGAATTTTCCTCTTTCCTCTTCCTTCCTTTTCTTCAGCTAGGTAGAAACACTTATTCCTGTGAACATGTGAAATGTAATTCTACTGTAAAATGTACTAAAGTTTGACTTGCAAATAAATTCTCAGTAAAGTGGTTTATTTCAGTGAAGAAAACCAATTTTTTTAGCATTGAACATCTCAGAGAATCCTCTCTCTCTGGAACTATGAGATTAGCTCAGTTGGTTGGAGCATGGTGCGAACAAAGCTGAGGCTGTGGGTCTGGTCTCTGTGTGGGCAATTCATCTAAGAGCTGCACTCGATGATCCTTGTGGATCCTTTGCAATTCAGAATAATCTCGGATTCCATATATTTACTAATATGCTTCCCTTATTCCCTATCAATCCTCTGCCAGTAGCAGTTGTTCTCAGGAACATTCACACTTCCTTCAAAGTGAGTCACCATTTCTGTATCTGATAAGGTGTAATTAGTATGTATCAAGGAATTGTATGGGTGACAGATGTTAAAAATGAGATCTCACTATATCTCTCACTAACCCTCTTGGAGGGGGTTTTTTGAGGATAACCAAGCTGGGAGTTGATACAAAATCTAAAAAGTGTTTGGCCATCCAGGTGGAAAGCAGCATCTTTCTTGCAGAAAGAAATTAAGAACTCAAAAGTCTTTAATATGCGATTCAAGAGGCATGTGTATGGGAAGCTGATGAAATCCATTATTCTCTGCATCTACTGATTGTAATATGGATGGCAGTATAAAATAAAAAATCTGAAATGCTGACCAGATTTCATCTAACTACTAAAATCCCAACAGTACTCTTTTTCTTTTCTGAATCCAAGACAAATCAAATTGTGTTGAGGATTACAAATGTAATTTTAAGAAAATGCATTGGCAAATCTTATAAAATAGACAGTTACCCTAATGCTTTATTTATGAGATTAGATAAAGTACAGTGTTATATTAAAAGGTCCTCTATAACACCTTTGCAATTCAAAATGTACTTTCAACTTTCTTGACTGTGGCTGTTCCTATATCTTTAGAATATATAGTAATTTGAATAGTCTAGGACATAGTACTAAAATTTGCCATAAAAGAGTAATGTAAAAAAGAATTCAGAGAAAGTGGACAAATAAGTACTGATTCATCTTTTATTTTAAATATGAGTGTATTTCCTCTTGTGTAATCTGGGATTTCACAGTCAATAACATGAACTACTTGTAGACTACACTCAATTTTCTGATGCAACAGAAATCATTGTTTCAGGATAGTTCCTGGGAAACATATCACTTTAAAAAGTAGAATTTAAATGTTAATCAGACTACTAAAGCAGATTTTCAGAAGACTCAGACCAGGACAAATCTGCAGGTTGCTGAAGGAAAACTCCAACTATTAAGAATACAGACCCATGTATTCCCACAATTTCAGATGATCTAAGAAGCTGTCATCCTGCTTTTCAAGTATTTGCACATACTTGCACACCCTGGATAAATGAAGTAAGATCAATTCCCAGCAGAATTGTTTTGGTTGGGAATCCTCATTAAGTGACACATTAACACATTTGTGTTATTAGGGATTTTCAGCTGAGAATTCTAATTCCAGATGACCAACCAACTACTTGAAGTTGGGGACAGACTTAAGTCCTTGCTAAATCAAGGACTTTTTGATGTAGCACCTCTTCTCTCAATAAACACGTCTTGGAAATTCTTGAGTAAAGTCTGCCTTTTGTAATGGGAAATACCCCAGCACAAACTGCTTCACAGTGCATCTCATACTGATGTGGAACTGATCTGATTAAACACACAGTTTCTAAATGCTTAATGAAGTTAAATTGACTCATAGCATTGTATAGCGATATTTTCTATCATAATTTTTGAGGTAATTCACAAATGCATTAATATACCCTGATAAGAATAACAAATCTCCCAGTGTTGCCTGCTAGCTAAATAAGAGAAACTATTCCAAAGCTCTAAAGGAAATTAACAATTTTAGCACAGTGAAACTTAAAATTGCTAAGCAGTACAGTGGAAGTAATCAGGAAACTTTAAAATAGTTATTGTTCTTCGCCCAACCACTTCTCTTATTCTCTTCTATGTAATCATGCCAAAATACAATATGAAAATGTTTTGAAACATACTGAACATATTTCTGAATATTTTTAATATTAAAATAATCTATTAGTTACTCTATGACTTACAGTGCATCCAAGGAGCAGAAGTAGGGTGAGGGAGAAGGAAAGAGCAGGAAAAATGAGGCTTTGTGATAATTCTGAAAACATCAGAGGGAAACAATATTTTCTGTCTCCTTCTCTTGCCATTTATATCTTCCCCAAAATAGATGAATAAATAAATATTATTAAAAATCTCCAGAGGCCAGAATACACACTTTTAAATGTAGTTAAAGGCTTCCAGAGGCCAATTTTAAAAATGAAGGCTGTGCAATATGCCTGTTACCTTTCTTGCGTGTCTAGTTACTGTGGGCTGGACTTCAACACCTGTACTGATTTATTGGTTGATCCTGCAAAGCCAATGTTTCCCAGCCTGCCTGCTCACTCAAACACTTGCAGGATACAACAAATCATGGATACAACACTGGAAATTGGGTGGAGAACTTAATATACAATTTTTAAGGCAAAATTAAAGTGAGATGACATGAATAATATGAGCACCATCAACCAAAGCAAAGTGGCAGTGCCTTTTCTTCTGTAGAAGGACTCTTCAGAAGTACTGCTCCTAAAAGTGTAGGAATGCATCTCCAGGCTCAATTGCTCAGGGACACTTGGCAAAGTATGTCTAAATAAACCAAGTGCTCGCCCACATGGAGAGGCCAGGCCCAGCCTCATTGTTCCCATATGAGGATATCACTGGAGTTGTATGAATCAAAACCTCTGTCAACCTGCTGGCTTTTCTGTTTGCACTGACAAAATAGAAGTCTCCAGTTTGACACCATTCCCTCCACAACTGCTTTTAATGATTCTGCCACACAGAAAAACTGGCCACTTCTGATTTGGTCAAAACCAAGGTCTGGGTCTCGCCTAGCGCTGACACTGCCAAAAGTGTGAGTAACTGAGGTGCCTGGGGATTTCAACTCCATCATGTCTTTTACAGTGTTGTCAAAACCTGCTTGGACAGCACCATTATTTTTCATGCTAACACTATGTTTACATTATACTGGGGTTTATTTTTCTTTATTATTTGTTTGTATGATTTTTGTATATAGTTCTCTATTAAAATATATTTAAATATATTGGTTTGATACAAAGCCAAACTCTCAGAAGACAAGAAAGAAAAGTGTTAAAACTTAGTGGTGGGAGGTGCTACACATTAGTCTTTCACAATGCTGTATCATCAGTTGGTTCAAAATACTTACACACATCAGGCTCTCAAGTGGCACCTGCTTTAGATTTACTGTCATCTACAGGGTCCTCAAGGTACTCCTGGCCATGATGGAGGGGTTGGCCCACCAGGGTGGAAGGGAGAAAAGGTGAGTTAAATGTCTGTCTTGCTCCTACTTCAGTGGAAAATCTTTGTAAATTCTAGACTGTAAAAATCATAAATAGTCCCTGCAAGACAATAGCATCTGTCTTCAGTATTTTTTAATGGAATTCAGATATTAATAGCTTATTAGAACACGTCTCAGATGGCATATTCAGAAATCCAGAATTTCCTATTGGATACTGTCTCATGTTCTGCAGCATACAATATTCAATATGCAGTATGAACTACTCTGTTGTGATTTGCCACTCAAAAGCCAGTCATGACTGGGCTCAGAGAGTCTGTGGGGGGAAAGAGAGAAGTCCAGTTAGTCCGGCCTGCCACAGAGTGACAGCACATTATATGATAGGGGAGAAGAGTCTGAAGGAGCACAAACCATTTATACTGGCAAACAGAAGACAAAGTCATGGCCTACCCTGGCTGGACACCAGGTGCCCACCAGTGAAAAGCTGATGGGTCAAGACAAGGACAGAGAGATCACTCAGTAATTACTGTCATGGGCAAAACAGACTAAATTTGGGGAAATTAATCTAATCCATTGCTAAACAAAATGTCATTTTAAGCACCATTTTCTTACGCCCCACTTCAAGAAGGATGTAAAGAAAACAGAGACAAAGACTATAAGACAATTTCATCCTCTAGTGAGCTTCAACAACACACCTTATACACAAGAACTTGAAAGTAAATTCCCAAGTGCACATTGTAAGCTCATACACTGTAAGAGAAATGAAAAAGCAAGCCTTAAATGGACAGAATATTGTTGGTTTTTTTTTTTAATCTCTAGAGGCTTCTGAGCTGTGATATCAAAAGCCTGAGGCTGGTAAAAGTGCAGCACACATGGGAACCAGCAGCCATCCAGAAAGTGCAGTATGCGTGTTACAAAGCAGGCACATGAAACCTGTGTCCATTGTAGTCAGTGGTGTGTGCTTTAAATGAGGGAGCCTAAGAACAGAAAGAAGTCCAGCTGAAGTAAACTGAACACGAACCTATTATAGGAAGAGATTGATGTGAAAAGAGAAGTAATTGGAAGAGAAATTAAATTTTTTTAAAAAATTATAATCCTCAAAAAACTGGAGTACAATATTTTGCTTCACTGAGACTGGTTGCTGTATTGTTTATATTTGATAAAAGTTCAGGTAGAATTAAAGCACTATATATTTGCACCTGTTCAATACAAGTAAGAGCATTTTTCCATTTTTGCTATTACTTTTTTTCTGAAAACCTTGATTTAATTTATATTGCAATATCTGTTTTGATCATTATTCCAAATCCAGAGATGATTACAGGAAGAAACAACAGGAATGCACTGAAAGTAAATTCAGTTTGTTCATTGGAGTGACATTTGACATGGAATTCTGCCATTGCTTTTAGAAAAAACTTTATCATTTTACTCCTGGTGCTTACTCATTTTTTTTCAGAGTTTACTCAAGAAATATTTCTGCTGAGTGAGTAAGGACAAGAGCTCACCAATATAAAAATTCATTCCACTAGATTCAGAGCAATTTGGAAAAGAATTATTTGCATGCATTATTATTGTGTTTCTGTCTATTCTGTGAAATAGAAATGGAAAAAACCAGTATGCAAGTAAAGTGTATAAAAGCAAACCTTGATAAATTCTTGATTGCTGCAGATGAACCTTAAAATCTTCCTAGTCATCACATCCTGTGTTTGGAAGGGTGCCCTACATGACTTGAGTGGGACCACTTTCCAGTTTTGTTGCATCCCATAAAAATTTTGACATTTCTGTTCAGAAGCACGAGGACGTGACCTGAAATGCTTAATTCTGTATGTTCCAAACCCTTAAAATCTGCAGCAATAGTTGAAATACAAGATGGAGTCCAGTCAGCATACCAGACCAGAGTTATTAGCGTGTTATTGTAACTCCTGAATTACAGATTATTTTCTTATTAACTGAGGTCTTATTTTCCAGATGAAGGGCTTCATGTAAAGGACATCAATAAAAACAACAAAGAAATCTGTGGGCATTTTTATTAAGGAAAAATACCATAAATGTGGTTTTGTTGCCTAATAGTCTTATTCTAAGTATTTAGAATTGATTTTCTTTTACAGGGTGATCAAGGTCTCCGTGGTCCTACTGGTCCAAAGGTAACAAAAAAGGCAGTGTCTTTATAGAACGACAGTATCACTTTGATATAGCACATTACTGAAAAGGGCTGAGAAATCTTGAAGATTATTATTGTGTAACCTAATGAAGTGGGCAAACCTGGTTTCTCAGTTGGCCAGCATGCTTCTATATGAAGCATGTTATAGTCAGGTAACCTTGGCTGGACACCGCTCTATCACTCCCCTTCCAAGAGAGACTGGGGAGAGAGAATAAGATGAAAAAACAAGTTGTCGGTTGAGATAAGGCAGTTTACTAAAGCAAAAAGTAGATGAAAGTTTGCATGCGTACAAGCAAAGAGAAGAAAAGTTTAATCTCCACTTCCCATCAGTGAGTAATGTTTAGCCACTTCCTGGGAAGCAGTTGCTCTGGAACGCAAATTCTATAAAATAACAAACGCCCCCCATTCCTCCTCCCTGCCTTAGCTTTTATATCTGAGCTGACATCATATGGTATGGAACACCCCTTTGGTTAATTTGGGTCAGCTATCTTAGCCTAGTTGTGTCCCCTCCGAGGATATTGCCAACTCCCAGACCACTTGATGGGAGGAGGGGATGAAAGAATGTTAAAGAGACAGCACTGATGTTGTGCCAGTGCTGCTCAGCAGCAGACTAAACACTGGTGTGTTATCAACACCTTTCCGGCTACCAATGCAAAGCACAGCACTGTGCTTCAGCTCAGCCAGAATCAATACACATGATCAGCAGGTTGAGAGAAGTGATGCTCCCTCTCCACTGTGCCCTCATGAGAGTCTGCTTGGTGACCTGTGTCCAGCTCTGGGACCTCCAGCACAAGAAAGGCATGCACCTGTTGGAACAAGTCCAGGGTAGGGCTGTGAACATGATGGATGGATGGATGACTTCTTCCTGGAAATGTTCAAGGCTGGGTTGGATGTGGTTTTGAGCTACCTGGTCTAGTGTAAGGTGTCCTTGCCCATGGCAGAGGGATTAAAACTTGATGAGCTTTCCAACACAAACCATTCTGTGATCCTATAAATCTACTTGCCTGTCTCTACTTAGGCATATTCAGTGTATGAATTTTGTATTCAATATGTAGACTGAAGTTTTATTTTAGGGTGATACTGGAGTCACTGGATCAATAGGCCCCAAAGGAGAAGCTGGTCCTACTGGGTCTCCTGGAAAACCTGGACCACCAGGACCTCCTGGGCCTCCTGGGCCCCCTGGACCTCCTGGACCACCAGGACTAAGTTACAGCTTGGGATTTGAGGTATTTTGCTATTCTGAAGTTTGTTGTAACTATGGATATATTTTCTCCAGAGGTAAGACAGTGTGATCACCTGTGTGTTTCATAAGTATTTAAGTCTGAATCGATGACAGAGTAATTTGTACTGGATTGAAATTTGACAAGGAGTATAAATACAGAGATACATATTGCTCATTTCTGACCTCATGGTTTGTTCTACTTAGAACAAAAATGTTCCATTAAAAATATGACATTGCAAGTGTTACTTTTTCTACTTCTAGAATAATACCTTCATCACTTAAAAATATGAGATTGGGCAAGCTCAAATGAGTTTTGCATAACATTTGAGAACTGCTCATTTGGATGATGTTGTTGGAGCAGAAAGTGACTTTGCAGTAAAGAAAGGCAAGGGAAGAACACCTAGGTTCAAGAATTGGAGCTTCTGCATTAACATCTTTGTGAAGAGAGGCCAAAAAAGTGTCAATATCAATATTCATATTTGCATCTTCATTTTGTTTTCCCCTTTTTTTTCATTAATTTTTCAATTCTGATTTAGCTGTTTGGCTCAGCAAATTCTTTCCAGAGTTTTTTATGTCATGAGGTATAATAAAGTTTGCACAGTAACACAGGGCAGTCTCATCAGAGAAGAATCTTTGACCAAAACTACTGGTCATCTGTAGAATGGCTGCAGTAAAGTGATGGTGTTTAAAAGATACCAGTTTACTTACATGTTTCTCTTAGTATCTACCCCAACTGTTTTGTAATTTTCTTTTCTTTACTCTACAGAAACTTTGAGGTGTCACAGACATGACCACTAATGCTTCTTTAGAGACATAATTTGCTTTCTAATGTCTGACTAAAGACTACTGTACTATATACACTACTGGTTAATAATCTCACTGATATCAGTGAATTTCAATGGACAAAAATCTAAGTTCTTAATTGCCAGCACTGAAATTGTTAGCAAGGAACAGCATGAAGTCTAAGCATACAAACAGTCCTTTGCCTTATCTTAGGCACACCACAAAGACTGGTACAGAATGTCCCCTGAATAAATATCTACTTGTCTCAGAATGAGTTAAGGACCACTGGCAAGTCACATCTTCATCCCAGGCATGGTCTGAGCTTTAGCCCAGAATGATGGCTTCTCTGACTTACAGCCATCTTCTGTAACCTGTGAGGACCCATTCTTAAGAGATCCTCCACTTTTCTGCAGTTGCACTATTTGAGTAGAAGGCCACATGCCCTTATGTCACCAAAGAGTTCTGAAATTAGGTGTTTAGGATCAAACTCTGCCACTTTTGATATCTAAGTCTCAGAGGAGCAAACTTAGCAGAAGAGCAGGAGAGAGTAAACCTGGGAGTTCCCACTTTTATGGATGCAAATACAGAAGGATCTGAGCTCTAACTCTAGTAACAGTATCTTGACTGGCTTCATCTTGAGCTTTATCTAGTCCAAACAAAATTGACATGATTGTCATTTCCCTGAGAGGAATACTACTTTAAACAGGCTTGCTAGATGTAGCTGACCTTTTGGATGCCCACCCCTGCCATCTGTTGAGGCAGCACCATGGTCTGCCAGTTTGTTAGGGTGACACTACCTTTTGGTTGGCAGTCTGTTTATTGATGTAAGGCTGTTTCTGCAAAACACTCCTGTTGGCATCTGTGATCAGCTATGTGTGAAAACCAAATTGCATGGTGTGTGCTGGCACTTATTCTTGCCAAAAGAACAGTTTGAGCTGCAGAAGGCACCTGGTAAACCCATTAAAAACATGCAGATGTCAAAAGAGATGATGTGTTATATAAAGTAGGCATCAAGCACTCTCTTAAAGGGAAAACCAGACTGGCACAGTGCAGTCAAGGGAAAGGACCCAGAAACAGTTTGAGGTTTACCTTAAGCAGCGAGTGTTTGATTAAACAGGGAAAAGAGAATATGGGGAGATTTTCTGCTGGTATTTGATACACTAATAGGTGATGGTTAAGCAAAATGAAAGTCTGAATAACATTAAATCAATCTCAGGTGAAGTTGCACAAAAAGTCTCTCACCTTGGTCCTCCCAAAGGAAGGAACTGATTCCAGCTGTGCATTCCTTCTGCTTCTCCTACTCTTGTGGAGTTGGCAGAAAAGGTCAGAAGAACAAGATCTCTCTTTTTCAGTGGAGTCAGGTTGGATGAAGCTTTGCTTACCTTCAGTGTTAAGCTGTCATTCAATAGTAGCTGAAGGTCATCTGATTGGTGTCTCACCCTTTGCCTCACACCATCTCCTAAGTGCATCACAACTGTTCTAAGCTGGGCCATTTCAAGTCACTAACTGGTAGAAATCTAAGTAGGCCAAGAGAATGGGTCCTCTAAAAATGGTAAGGACTTGTCACTAGGAGGTGGAGATTATCCTTTCCTTCTCCCATCTGCAGACATTCCTGGCACATGCATGCCCTTCACATGCACTAACACTCAGTATTCCATCAATTCTTTCACAAGCCAATTTAATTTACTAACATTTTAGAGAACACTTGCACCCCAAAGTAACATGTTTTCTGCCATTTTAGTCATCTAAAGGAAAGTGAGGGGATTCAACACATAATGCTGATGTTGCAAATGAAGGCTGTATGGCTGTGAGCAGGGAAATGAAACAAAGAAAGATTCAGATTTCCTCTTTTCAGAAAAAGGAAACAATTAAGCTAGCACAGCTGCAACTAAAACTGCAGCTAAAAGCAAGTGAACAGTTCCCTGATGGCATGGTTCATCCAGATGTTTTGAAGCACAGTCTGACAGTTTTAGGCTAGGCATAGGCCAAGGGATAAGAACATAACAGATGCTGGGCCTGAAACAAGTAATTATGGCACCCTGCAATTTTATTTCTTTGCTGCTTTGGAGCTGGCAGCTCCTGCTTCTGCCATGGATCTAGAACGTCATAGAACAATGAAAGATGGAAGGAGGTTGCTGCTTTCTGTGTAGTTTCCTTTAAAACTACTAAAAAATTTCCATGG
Source organism: Notiomystis cincta (assembly GCA_013398075.1). NCBI lineage: Eukaryota > Metazoa > Chordata > Aves > Passeriformes > Notiomystidae > Notiomystis > Notiomystis cincta. The sequence continues at coordinate 6,984 of VZRX01023100.1, read as the reverse complement.
GAAATGTGGAAACTGCTGTCAAGGACTCCCACTACACAGAGACATCTTTCTGAAGTCAGCAGAGGGCAATGGAACTAGACAGTGGGCTGGAGCAGACAACTGATAATTAAAGTCTCAGGGAACTGAGCTTACTTAATTTGGAGAACACTTAACCTTCATCTCTGGAAGGTTCCAAGGCCTGAGGTTCCAAAGCCCTGAACAACCTGATTGGAATTCAGTGTTGACACTGCTTTTTACGGAAGGTGGGCCAGGCAGCATCTGAGAGCCCTTTCAACATAATTAATTCTACAATTTGATGGTGGAATATTTTTTTCTGCCCAGTTTCCATAAAAATTGTATTTTAGGCAGGAGTAAGCAGTATTTTAGGCAGGAGTTCAACATTCAACTGTGAGAATTAGGAAGAACCTTTATTGGTGAAAAGTTACTGCTACTCTTAATAAACTGTTCGCAAGTTCTCCTTGCCATAAATCAGTTCTGGTAACCCTTCCTAGTCATTAGTGTTTCCATAGCTGGGTGGCAGGTAAATGCTATGCAGAACAATACTGCTTAAAAATGTGCTTAAACATAGTACCTACTGTCTCACTTCTGCCTGATGCTCTTCAGCATGGTGTGCTAGAACAATGGTATCAAGTTGGCAAAATAGTAAAGACCAGAGTTTCCATGAGGAAGACCGACATGTTTTTATCACATTTGAGCAGAGCCCATCTCTAGAACAACATCCATATGTCTCAGAAAATAGATAATGAGAAAAATTAAAAATATTTGTGTTCAGAATGTTTCCAGTTTTTACAGAACTTCAGAAAACAGAGCAGTTGGGA